>JAQQAE010015490.1:0-12034 GCA_029823295.1 Pseudamia nigra
TCTGCTGTAGAAAAAAAAAAAAGACGAGAGGAAACTTCTCACTGGATATTCTGCTTGTATTGTTCCATGATTTATACTCTCCTTACTCCAGTAATAATAAAAATACTCTATGTACTTCTACGCAGGCCCTCATATTACCAATTTGCTGTGTTTCCTACTTTTCTTGAGCACATCTGTTTTATGCAGCTAAATACTTTTACTTCACTACTTTTATCTCACGATATTGAAATATGGAAACATTTTTGCTCTTTTTTTCCTTTTGTATCTTACGTTTTTGCACATCTTTTGTGTCTTACATGCAGTAAGTCTTACTTTGTTAGGTGCATCTGAACAAAAAAATGAACAAAATAACTGTAAATAAACAAAACAAGCAAAGTTAATGAACCAAACATGAACAAATTAACTGAAAATGATCAATATGTGAACAAAAAGTTGCCTAAATAAGCAAAAAATGATCAAAAATTGCAAATAATAAATAAATAAACCAAGCAAAAATGAACAAAAATAAAAAAACAACAACATATATTTGTTGCAATCAAACAAAAAATGAACAAAATGAGTGAATATGATCAAAAGAGAGATTAAAAAAATGCAAAAAATATGCAACACAATGCACTACATGTAACCAAATCAGAAATAAAGTGAGCAGAAATTAACAAAATGAGCAAAACTAAACAAAAAATGAAAAAAATAAGCATATGTGCACAAAAAACCTATAGAAAATAATCAACACAATGTACCACAAGCAACAAAATAAGCAAAAATGAATAGAAAATGAACAAAAAAATAAATAAAACATAGAGAAAATAATTCACACAATGCACCACAAGCAACAAAATATGCAAAAATTAACAAAATACGAAGAAAAAATTAACTAGACAAACATAAATAAGCAAAAATGAACAATATAACCAAAAATTATTAATAAAATATGAAGAAAAATTAACTAAATAAGCAAAAATGATCAAAAAATAAACACAAATTATCTAAAGATAAACAAAATAAGCAAAATTAATGAACAAAAAATGAAAAATAAGTGAAATGAGTAATTATTGTTCAGACTTTTGCATTTATCTGACAGACAGTTACTGCGATGCAGTGAAAGCCACACTTCTCCAGATTCCAGCCGCATGATTTGATGAAAAGGTCAAAGTGCGATTATTAAAGGTGATAATTTGATCGCAATTTGAGAGAAACTGCACAAGACGCGTTGACTCAAAAACAAGCAAACCGGCATAAAAAGAAACGCAAACACATGACGTACAAAAGAAAGTTGTGACTCTTTTTCTTGCAAATTTTGAACTTTACTTCAAATCGGCTCCACCTCCTCCATCTGACACTTTAAACTGCCACATACATTCCTTTTGTGATTAATTATTAATATAAAGAGAAAAGTGAACAAACAGCAACAAAGAACCAAAATATATCTAAACGTAAGTTATTCATAATAACAATAACAATAATAGTGATTTTTTTTCACGCAAATGGCAACAAGGGAGGCAAAGCAATCACATGGCTCATGTCATGTTATACAATGCTGACATGCAAAAATATAAATAAATAAAAAAGAGAAGAAAGAATTTGGCCTGAAAGGTTGTGGGAAGAACAAAACTTATTTAATCCCACCCCCATTTCTCATCAATATGATTTCTCATTCTCCAAAATATTTAACATCAAACTATGGACTCAAAACTTATTTAACAAATACTGTATCTTATAACAAAAATTATAATATATCAGTCGTTGAAAACTAAATGTTAGATCATCATAATATCAGAAAGGGACCAAATAATAATGAACATAAATAAATAAAGTGCTTCTCAAGCAAACACTTCTTTCAGTACATCCCTGTGTGCCATAATCACCTGTGCTTTATATTTACCTAGAAACTCATTGATGTTTGAACATGGTCATATGTTTGTGATGATATATTTCCCCATAAAATTATGATGATCTTATACTACATGATGCATTACTGTAGATTAAATAACCAACAGCTTATAAAGGAGTTCAAATGAGCTGGACTAAAATGTAATATCCACATTAGAGCCGCAGTAAAATAAATCCAAACGACGGGAAAATTCTGCACATTGAATTCTTACTTTACACCAGTGAGATTCTGCAGATAAACTCGGCCCTGAATGCAGAACTTTGACTGGTAAAGTGGTATTTTTAGTGTATTTTCAGTACTTTTACAAGACCAAAGTATGTGTCCCAGCACAGTCAATTCACACCTGTTACGTCCCCGTCGAGCCTTCGTTTTACTCCATCTTTCAGCGGCTCCTTTTAATGGTCACCACAGCAAACCATCCACTCGTAATTGGATTTGAAGATTTGCATGTTTATTTTTGGGTTTTACATCGGATTCCCTTCCTGACACGGCCTTGTTCAGTATCTGGGCTTGGGACCCACGCTGGATCTACACTGGCTCCTACTGGCTGGATTTGAGAGAGTTATTTATTTGCAAAATCATTGGCATTTTCTTTTTCAACTGTGCAAATGATACACTGGCACTTTATTCCATTTTATGATGCTGCTAGAATATGTCTGAAAAGCAAAATAAATATGGGAGAGCCAGGCATCCCAACAAGTCTTCTACATAGATCTATATGGATTAAATAACCAAACATAATAATGACTATATATTATATTCTAATAATAGGCTGATGCTTTAGGTCCGAATACAAGTGAAAGTGTTGGTTACCGGTAAACAGTTCTCTACAGAAGTCTGAGGCCACCATGGGTTTGTTGTCTTGTATGATCTTGTTATCAGGTTTACCTTGACCATGCACATGCACAAAAAATGAACACACCTGCTAAAAGCTTACAAATATTCACTTTTAGATTAGTTACTGTGCATAGTATAAACAAGTAAAGATCAGAAATGGCTGGCTTCGGCAGGTAAAAATCCCTGTTTACTGTGACAATGTAGTGCAACAAGAAGCATTTGAACAACTACAGTAGAAAGCAGTGCCAGCGGGCGGACCTCCACCAAGGCCGCTCACTTTTCTCCACGGTGAAAACCTACCATTAGTATTTGGAATCACATACACAGCACGACAGTGGTTCCTGGTTTACGAACACATTGGCTTACGAATTTCTCGGGCAACGAGATGGCGATCGAGCCAATTTTTGTACCGGCTCACGTGCCAAAAATCGGGATGGGAATAAAAAGTTTGCTCTTTACATTTAGTATGTGTATGCCAAATCTCTGCTTCCCTCCCTCCTCCTCCTCCTCCTCCACTATCAAGCCTCCTTCGCCTGCAGCCGTCTGTCTCCAAGGTAACGTTTCATTATAAATAATTTTTGGAACTAATTTCATGCATTCCTTTTCAGATAATTCACATAACTTCCTTTTCAGATAATACAAATAAATAAACATTCTTTTACAGATTCCTTACGTACAGATATGTATATATGGGAGTTTTCTTGGGTCTTGGAACGGATTAATTGATTTGACATGTATTCTTATGGGAAAACCGGGCCCGGGTCACGAGTTTTCCACTTTACAAGCTCGATCTTGGAATGAATTAAACTTGTAACCCGGAGTTCCACTATATTTGTTCAATAATTACTCACGATAAATAATATTTCCATAATGGTGGTCTTCTTCTGGATCTATCTCTGTAAATGTTGAAGATAAAATCTGTGGACACATCACTGAACCAGCAGACTTTCCACTACAGTTTGGTGTCAGTTTCATGTCTCTTGATTTATTTAATACTTTACGGTAGCTATTTGTCCTAAACCGCATAAGTATAATCATTCTGCATCACTATATCCTGAATATTGCCCATAGCTGGATCAAACTTTGCGGTTTGATAGAATCGACTGTAGTGTTAGCCGATATTTTTTGGCTAAATTTTCTGAGTGTTATCTGTGTTGTGACAAGGACAGATGTTGAATTTGGTCCTATCTCACACTGGTGAAGAATCATTTACAAATCTCCTGGATCCAGACGATGATCTGACCTATCCTGAAAATTCCACCTGAATCCGTTCAGACCTTTTAAGTTATGTTGTGAACGAACAGACAAACAAACAAGTGACTCATTAAACTAACGTCACAAGAACATAACGTTGTTGGCAGAGGCAAAAATGAGCTAAATAATGAAGGAGATGAGCAGCGTTCAATAAAAAACGTACAGGATAATGCCCAGAATGAACAACAAATGAACAACATACGCAACAAAATATCAAGAAATGAGTAGCAAATTGAAAAAAAGGAGCAAAACAAGCCCCGAAATAAACAAAATTATAGCATTAACAAAAATGACCTATTGAACTAAACACTATTCATTCAATCTAGATTTATACAGAATTGCTACTGACTTTGACATTTCCCATTTTATATAATCAATATGTTGCTTCTATGTTCATTTGATCAATTCCTCCAATCAAAACATCACATTTTTCACATCCACCGTGGAGAAAGTGAACCATTTAAATGCATCTGGTTCTATTGTGATTGTGAAATGCATGTTTATGTACATTATGATCTGACTCAGTTTCACCCGATCATTTTCTCACTTATTTTATTGGTTTTGTTCAGTTTCGGTGCCTATTCTTTGGTATTCTTCTTTCACCACAGTTGTTGCTTATCCTGGTTTTGTTCAGTTTGTTATCAACTATTTTGTTCATTTTTAATTAAATTACTTTATAATTATTATCACTTTTACTTATTTTGTGGCTTATTTTGTTCATTTGTGCTTTTTATTTTTGCATTGTGGTCAATTGTGTTATGTTTTTTGTTCCCTTTGTCATTTTATTTGCTTATTGTGTGGCAAATTTTATTGATTAAGTTAATTTCTTTGCTTATTTTGTTGATTTTTGTTGATTGTTGTATTTTTTTCTATTTCAACTCATTTTAATCCTACTCATTGAGCTGTGCACAAATACAACTGAGCAAAAGTTAAAAAAAAATTAATCCCAAATGAACTGAATAAGAAAAGTATTGTGAAAAATGACTATTCTCAGAAATAAGAAAACTACTTAAGTAAATTTAAAGGAGTAAATGTACTTGAGTACAACACAGAGTTCCCACTCTTTTCTTAAAATTATTTTCCAGGACTTCTCCAGGACATTTTCAGCTGCTGACAAAATAAATAGCTAAATTTAAAAAATGTTAACAAAAACAAACAAAATGTAACAAAAAAATCAGCAAAATAAGGAGAAAAATTAAAAAACTGTAATCAAAATAATCAAGTTTGTTAACAAAAATGAAAAAATAACAACAATATTTAACAAAAAAAATCTACAAAATAAGCAAAAATTAGAAAAATGATCAAAATAATCAAGTGAGTTAAAAACTGAACAAAATAAAATCAAAATATAAACTAAACAATATAAGTAACAGAATATGAAAATAATCAAAATAATCAAGTAAATTAAAAAAATTAAAAAAATAACACATTTTTTTAACAACAAATCAACAAAAAAAGCAAAATTAAAAAAAAATAATAATCAAAATAATCAAGTAGGTTAGCCAAAACGAACAAAATAGCCCCAAGTGTAACAAAACAATCAAGAAAATAAAGAGATAAACAAAAAATATTAATCAAAATAATCAAGTATGTAAAAAACTGAACAAAACAAGATCAAAATAAAAAAGCAAAATAAACAACAGAATGAGAAAAATAAGCTAAATTATCAAGTTTAAAAATTAACAAAATAACGTCAACATTTCACAAAAGAAATCAATAAAATAAGCAACAAAACATTTAACAAAAAATTATCAAAATAAGAAAAATGATCAATGTAATCAAGTAACATTAAAAAGGAGGAAAATAACATCAACATTTAACAAACAAAATGAAAAAATGAACAAATTTCTCAAGCAAACTAGCAAACATGATCAAAATAACATCAAACCTTTAACAAAAAAAATCAACAAAATAAGGAGAAAAATAAAAAGTAATAATCAAAATAACCAGGTATGTTCACAAAAATGAACGAAATAACATCAGTAATTAACAAAAACTCCACAAAATAAGCAACAAAATGTGAAAAATTATCAAAATAATCAAGTAGCTTCACAAAAAATGTACAAAATTGCACCAATATGCAACAAAAAGTCATCAAAATATCAAAATACGCAACAACATGAGACAATTGAAGAAAATAATCAAGCAAATTAACAAACATGAGCAAAATAACATCAAACTTTTAACAAAAAAAATCAACAAAATAAGGAGAAAAATAAAAAGTAGTAATCAAAATAACCATGTATGTTAACAAAAATGAACAAAATAACATCAATATTTAACAAAAACTCCACAAAATAAGCAACAAAATATGAAAAATGATCAAAATAATCAAATAGCTTCACAAAAATGTATAAAATTGCACCAATATCCAACAAAAAGTCATCAAAATACACAATAAAATGAGAAAAATGAACAAAATAATGAAGCAAATTAACAAGCATGAACAAAATAACATCAAACTTTAAAAAAAAAAATTCCAGGACAACTTAATCTGTCTCATATTTTTCTATATGTTTTCCACGCCTGGAATATTGGTGAGTGGTTTTCCAGGTTTTCCAGGACGCATGGGAACCCTGCTGTGACGTGCACCCCGGTCAAATGGCTGGGACCTACCTGCCTCGTGTGGCCCACGTCCGTCCACGGCGCGAAGCCTCCTGGTGCGCGGGGGCAGCAGCTCTGAGCAGCAGCACCGCGGCTCCACATTTATAGCCAGGATCCTGCAGCAGAGCGCGAACGGAGGGAATGGATTTCCAAGACAAAACCTCGACCGCCATTGATCCGACCTTGAAAAAAATAAATACATTGTCATCGACGACGCTCCTTGTTAATGCTTGGTGTTAGCCAGGCCGCAGAGTGATTCACACCCAAACACCCGAACGTCAATGCACGCGCTGGAGAGACACTCCTGTCGTTACACGGAGAAGGTTATCAATCCCACGTTTTCTGATTCAACGCAGAAGTCAATACTGTGGAAAAGTTGAAGTGGAGCCACGCGGGATTGAAGTTCATCAGCTGATTGGTATGGACATATTCATGAAATTATGATGCAGCCCAAGAACTTTTGATCATTAAGGCTATTTACCTGGCCTCAGAGTATTGCACCGTCCACGAGGTAATATTGGGTTTTCGGTGCTTTATTGTTGGGAGGCTCCACCTTCTTTATTGGCAAAAGGCCACGATGATTATTCAAACGTCTTGAAGACTATTGAGCTGCCAGAACAAGGAGCAGAGTCGAGCCATTTGAAAGTTATAGCCGCTTTCACGCTGTGAAAAGGAAGGAGGGGCTCGGCTGTCTCCGGAGGCCCCGTCACCGATAATTAGCGATCAATCACGAATTAGTTTAAAAGCTCGAAAAGAACACCGAGAGCATTATTAGATTGCACAGATTCACTGCTCTCCAATAATTGCTTTGGATTTTTTTTTTTTTAACAGGGAACATAGCACTGTATCTAAGCTACAAAGTCATGCATTTGAGTCACTTTATGAGCACGAATGAATCTAATTTAATTTAAATTTACTTCTGAACGAAGAGCAGTATTCATGCTGTGGGTTTATTTCAACGGGATTGGTCACCTGTAAAGCAGTTAATTAATAATTACTCATTTTAAACTGAATCAAAAACATATCAACATTTTATCGCATATTTTGTCCGGTTGCATCTTTTACATTGATAGTGTTAGTTTTCAATGTTGACATATGTATTGTGTTCTTTTTTGTCCTTTTGAACAAAATAAACAAAAATGAACAAAAAATGTACCAAAAATAAGCAAAATTGATCAATAAATGAATACAAAATGAACAAGGGAAGGAAAAATGAACCAAAAATGAGCTGAATTACCAAAAGTGAACCAGAATACGCAAAAATAAACTCACTAACATTTGGACTGGCCAATATGGACCCTGCTGAGTCAGACGCCATCGCGACGTCCATCTGGAACGCACTCCGGACCCAGGGAGCTCTATTGGGTCGTCACGAGCACCTCCTACAAGATTTTTCCCAGTTCCATGATGAGATCCTGCCCCAGGTTTCCATGATTGTCACGCAGGTGACTGCCATGGCTAAGCAGCTCTCTGTCTCAGTTCCTTCGCTGACACTTCAGCCCATGCCTAATGCTGCCCCATTGAGGAGCAACAAGACGCGCCCATCACGGAGCCTGAATCTTATTCCAGTTGATCTCCGCCGCTGCCGTGGTTTCCTGCTTCAGTGTCGGCATGTGTTCCGGCAGCGTCCCCTGTCTTTCCGCAATGAGGAATCCCGGATCCTCTACACGGTTGGGCTGCTTTGGGGTAAGGCGTTAGACTGGGCAGAGGCAGAAGGGGCACGGAAAACACTTCTCACCCAGACCTATGACTCGTTTGAACAAAGGTTTCAGTGAACTTTTGACCACCCAGACCATTCCCATTCCGCATCAGCTCATCCCCTGAACCTGGTTCAGGGAAGCCGCAGTGCGGCTGAATACTTGGTCGAGTTTTGGATGGTAGCAGCGGATTCCGGATGGAATGATGAAGCTCTGAAAGGAGTTTATTATAAGGGTCTGAGTGAAACTCTGAAAGATGAACTGGGATGTAGGGAGTCTCCTAAAGGGTTGGACGATCTGATAGACTTGGCTATTCGCCTGGACAACTGACAGAGAGAGCGCCAGCGGGAGCGTAGCGCCACACACCGAAGGTTCCCCGCAGCCCTGGATCCTCCCCGGCACCGCCAGCAGTTCTCCTCAGTCGGGATCCCTCCATCTTCTACCAGCCTGGAGGAGCCCATGCAGTTGGGAAGGACATGCCTCTCGACTGCGGAGTGGCGGATCAGGCTGGGTGAGTGTTTGTATTGTGGGGCCACCGGATTGCGGACTGTCCGGTGAGGCCCAAAAGGTCTGGCTCACCAGTGGTTCTGGGGGTCTCAGTGAGTCACAATTCACACAGTACATCTCGTGCCAGGTCTTTCATTTCCGCCACTATATATTCCGCTAATGCGTCTATTTCAGTTCCCGTATTTATTGATTCCGGCTCTGACAATAATTTTATTGATGAAACACAACTCAAATTAACATTCAACCTGCTAGCGGTTCCCCTCTTGGCTGAAGCCATTGATGGTAACGTGTTAAATCATATAACCCACATCACTGATCCCGTGACTATAGTAATTTCTGGAAATCACTCTGAACGCATTTCTTTAAAAGTAATCTCTTCCCCTCACACTCCTTTATTGCTGGGTTTCCCCAGGCTCCATACACACAACCCTCACGTCGACTGGCAGCACAATAAAATCATTTCTTGGAGTCCTTTTTGCTTCGCAAACTGCCTTCGGTCCGTGGTAGTTCCCAGATCCTCGTCGGTAAAAGAAACTCCTCCGGTACATTTATCCTCTATTCCCGAATGTTATCACGATCTATCAGAGGTGTTCAGTAAGAAACGTACCACCGGGTTGCCTCCTCATCGGCCATATGACTGCGCAATTGATTTCATTCCAGACGCTCCCATCCCCTCTGGTCGCCTATACAACCTATCCCAGCCAGAGAGGGAGGCAATGGAAGAATATATCAACGATTCATTAGCGAATGGTCATATACGCCCTCCCAGCTCCCCAATGGCTGCAGGATTCTTTTTTGTTTCAAAAAAAGACAGCTCCCCGCGTCCCTGCATTGACTACCACAGACTCAATAACATTACAGTAAAAAATAAATATCCACTCCTCACCTCAGCCTGGGAAACGTTACAGGGCACTACCGTATTCTCAAATCTCAATTTCAGAAACACCTGCCATCAAATCCACATTAGGGAAGGGGATGAATGGAAGACCACATTTAATATGTCCCTAGGGCATTTCGAGTATCTGGTGATGCCGTTTGGTCTCATTGCGGTCTTCCAGTCCCCAATGAATGACGTGCTTGAGGATTACCTAAACCACTTTATTTTTGTTTACCTCGATGATATTCTCATTTTCTCAAAGACCCTTGACCATCATATCCAGCACATCCATTTGGTTTTCCAGTGACTGCTGGAGAATCAATTATTCATCAAAGCAGAAAAATGAGAGTTCCATCAGAGCTCCATCACCTTTCTCAGGCATGTCTTGGGTGCCAGGCGAATCCAGGCAGACCCAGAAAAGGTGAAGGCAGTTGCTGATTGGCCCACTCCCTCCAACCGCTGTCAATTACAACTGTCCCTTGGGTTCGTGAATTTTTATTGAAAGTTCATTCAAAATTTCAGCTCTATGGTTCTACCCCTTACTCAGCTCACATCCCCTAAGGTCCCCTTCATCTGGTCCCCAGCTGCTCAGCATGCTTTCCTCACACTAAAGCATCTGTTCACTTCTACTCCCATCTTAGCCCAGCCTGATCTGTCCAAGCCCTTCGTCTTCGAGGTCGACGCCTCAGACTCCGGGGTGGGGGCCGTCCTTTCCCAGTGGACAAAAGACCAGAAGTTGCATCCTTGCGCCTTTTTCTCCTGGCATCTCTAAGGAACTACAATATCGGTGACCGTGAGCTACTGGCCATTAAATCGGCCTTGGAGGAGAGGCGGCATTGGCTTGAGGGGGCATCCCATCCATTCACCATATGGACAGATCACAAAAATCTTGAATACCTGCAGCAAGCCAAATGGCTGAATCCTCGTCAGGAATGTTAGTCCCCATTCTTTGTGTCCTACAGGCCTGGTTCCAGGAACCTGAAGCCAGATGCCATATCCCGCCAGTTTACTCTGGACCTGGGACATCCCAACCCCATTTTGCCATCCTCCTGCATCGTAGCCGCGGTCACCTGGGAGGTGTAGACGGCGTTGAGGGAGGCACAGCAGGACGTTCTGGACCTGGGAACAGGTCCCGAGGAGCACCTCTATGTCCCGGCAGTTACGCCATCCCAGCTATTCCGGTGAGCCCACACCTCTAGGTTTGCCTGTCATCCTTGCGTAAACTGGACTCTGCAAATTCTGTGCAGGCGCTTCTGGTGGCCCAGCATGACCCACGACGTCCAGGAATTCATCCGAGCCTGCTCTGTCTGCGCCCGTGGTAAGACCTCAAATCAGCCTCCCTCAGGTCTACTACAACCGCTTCCTGTCCCCGGTCGGCCCTGGTCTCACATTGCTCTCAACTTCATCACCAGACTTCCCCCGTCAGAAGGTAAAACAGTCATCCTCACAGCTGTGGACAGGTTTTCCAAAGCTGCACATTTCATCCCTCTAGAAAAACTCCCCACTGCCACTGAAACAGCTAACCTTCTTATCCTCCACATGTTTCGCATTCATGGCATTCCATCTGACATTGTGTCTGACCGTGGTCCCCAGTTCACCTCTCAGGTTTGGAAAGTGTTTTGTCGCTCCCTGAGGGCTACGGTCAGCCTATCTTCTGGTTTTCATCCCCAGACCAAAGGCCAGGCAGGGCGGCTAAACCAAGAACTGGAGGCAGCCCTAAGATGCGTGGCCGCACAGAACCAGATGTCGTGGGCTACACATCTCCCCTGGGTGGAGTATGCCCAGAATTCGCAAGTGTTGGCCTCCACGGGAATGTCACCATTCGAGGCGTCTCTCAGATACCAACCGCCCATTCCCCGAAGAGGAGTTGCCGGTACCTTCCATTCAGGTGCACCTCAGAAGGTGTTGAAGGACTTGGAGGGATGCCCAGGCAGCCCTCCTTCAGACCTCAGACAGGAACCAGCACATTGCCGATTGTCAGCGAGCCCCGGCCCCTGATTACCAACCCGGCCAGCAGGTGTGGTTGTCCACTCGAAACATCCCCCTTCAGATGGAGTCCTGTAAGTTGGCTCCAAGGTTTATCGGGCCTTTTCCCATCCACAGCATCATCAATCCTACTGCTGTCAAACTGTCACTACCCGCGTCCATGAAGATTCATCCAGTTTTTCATGTCTCTCAGATCAAGCCCATCATTACCAGCCCCCTCAGCCCACCATCCGCAGCACGCCCACCACCCCGAATGGTCGACAACCACCCTGTCTTCACCGTCAACCGCATCTTGGATGTGTGCTGGAGGGGCCGGGGTTTCCAGTATCTGGTTGACTAGGAGGGGCATGGTCCGGAGGAGAGGTCCTGGGTATCCCGTGC
>JAQQAE010015491.1:0-12034 GCA_029823295.1 Pseudamia nigra
AACCGGCGGCTCAGGGTAGGCGGCCATCTGCCTGGACCGGTTGGGGTTAGTGGACAGAGGAGAGACAAAAGAAAAGAAATAAAGGTGTAATACCACCGACAGCCAATGGGGCACAGTTCATTTGGCTCCAAGAAGCCCTGGCTCACATCGAGTTACACTTGATTTGTCTGAAAAAAATTAAGCAAATACATGTTTGCTACGGATCATCATTTCCACAGAAATTTTATTTGGATCCTTGAATTCATGATCTAGTGTTTTGTTGCTGTTTTTAACGTATTACAGCAAATAGTCTCAGAAATTGAACCATCATAGGTTCTATATATTTAATAGTGTTTTTTTAGTATTTTTTTTCTGACAGAAGCTCGATTGTAGTTGCGGTGGAATGCCGACACCACAAAAGTGCAATATGATTTTGTTTGGCAATGCATGATAAACTTTTACCCAGTCAGTAAACTAGCATTTAGCATTGCTTACCAATAAGACCACTGATGCATTGCATGCATGTCCTACATTTCATTTCACGGTGTCGTCCACGAAGTGCCGTCCCGACTAGCCTCAATAGCCTAATACTTTTAGCGTTGTTCTTTCTTGTAGACAGACGTAGGTTTATTTACCTTGACTTCCTGTTGTCTTCCTTGGAAGGGTCACGTGACGTTACTGTGACATGACAGTAGAGGGCGTAGTCGTCCTCTGTTGTGTGGTAAAATACTATAAAACAGCCAACAAGACACGTCACGGTGACATCACGCCCTTCTGAGGACGACAACAGGAAGTTGTCAAAACATGTCAAGGTAAATAAAGCTACATCTGTCTAAAAGAAAGAACAACGCTGAAAGTACTGCGTTTTTTGAAGACAGTATGAACCTTTTCGCACTAGCCTCAATAGCCCCTTTTTCTCCAACATTCCCAAGAACTTTCCAATCTAATCTGCGTAGTTTGCTTTTCTGCTGCACCCAAAGTTCCAAAATGTATTCAAAAGAGGCTGATGATGTACTTTATGGGGGATACTTCATAGCTGACAGAACAATACAGATATCTTAAAAAGGTATTATCACAAAAAAAATTAGCAATTACAATTAATGTGCAGGATTTGTATGTTTTCCTTACAAAGCTCTAGGACTGAGACGATGTATAAATAAAAGATATTTTGCAAGTTCAGGCAATGTGCAGATATGAACCTGAAGACCATAAACTCACCACAGTCACACGATGTTTATAATCATCCACTTGTACAGAAACAGTACTGAAGTAAAAGTTCTGTTATTTGATGGTCTGTGATGGATGAATTGTCCTTTTTTCATATCTATTATTATATCGATGTCCTAAACCTTGCACTCATACAGATTGACGCGATTGGCTGCTTTTAATTCCACTTGTATACTACTTGAAATGTACTTGCTGTACTTACATTTTGATGTCATGCAAACGAACAGATGATATAGGGTCGGAATTTTTAAAAATAAGACATTAAATTAAAATCAAAAGGTGCAACAACAACTTGCTGTTTGAAGAGTCCATGAATGTCAGGGCTTCTCTCAGAACAGCCTGCCTACGGAGCTCTACTTCCTCCGTTTGACCACCTGCAACTTGCTGGAGGACGCAGTCACGCTTCTCCGACCTGGACTTGTAATCCTGCTTCAGTTTCTTCAACTATTTGTAGATTTGTTTTGCCGCACGGCCTACGTTAAACTCTGCTAGCTTTTCGACTCGTCATTTGGAGTCAGTTGAAATCCTGCTGAACGTCCTGTATGTCAAAATAAACGTTTCTCCAGTTACTGCTTTTCAGTCGAAAACCCACCGAGCACCGGATCCGGGTCTGATGTGTAAATGTCAGATAGTGATGCTACACATTGTAGGAAAAATGTTCAATCTAGAATCGTTGTGGTCTTTGCTGTTTTCTGGTGTCATTCACTGCTTCTGTTTGGGTTTCGTTTGAAACACACAAGGACATGATGCGTTCAGGGACACCACAGAAATTCAAGGTACTGTACTATTGACTTCTGAGAAATGGGAAGCACTTGAATTGCCACGAACCTTATTTAAAACAGAGGAGTATGTATGTTCTCTCATTTTCTTTTGATTAAATACATAAGCCCACATCGGTTATTACTTTATTTTTCTGTCAATACAACATTTTAAGTATCTCCCACCAAACAAAGTCGGGTGGAGGCGTACAGTCACATGTAAACTCCATCTGTATGCGTGTGTGTCCATCCAAAAGGTTGGGTCTATATTTCCAAAGGCTCTGGACCCAAACTAACTAAACTTGTCACATGGTTAGCCCGGGTAGGGGGAAAGGTTACTATGGCAACCACTACCTAATTTGCATACAAAATTAGGCTATTTCAAAAACCTATCTTGACCTATCGTAATAAAACTATAATAGCTATAACCACCAAATTTTAATATGTGATAGATTAGACTCTAGGATACCTCTCACTCATCAAATGACCTTGACTTTGACCTTGAAAGTCAGTAGGGTCTGAAATTATTGCACTTTGCCCTACATACTGTATATTTCTAGCTATGAAGTCAGGTTGAGAATGTCATATACTAAAAAATTGTGTTAACCATGCTGATTCCAAATATGCTGTGACCTTCAAGGAAGCAGGTCAAGGTCACAGTCAAAATCAAGGTTGTACATACACCGATTTGAACACGTGGCTCTGTACCTTTAAAGTCACTCGACCCAAATTAACCAACGTTGACTCATGGGCTGGCAAGAGTTTGCTGATATTTTTGCTCATTGTAGTGATCATTTTGTCGACTTTTTTTGTTCTTTGTTGACTTTCTTCCTTTTTTGTTCATTTCAGTGATAATTTTGGTGATTGTTCTCCCTTTTTTGTGTAATTTTTCTTACTTTGAACTAACTAACAACATGTAAACGCGACCTGATCAGGTAGACATGGGTGGAAGACTTTTTGGGTGCCTGACTGTCCCATGTGTATTTTGCTTGTCAAATTAAATATGGTATATTGTAGCAGTTAGCATCGTGATGCTGAAGACTTAAAATGCCATTTTATCTTTTGCATTGTTGAAAAAGAAGAGTTTGCTGTTGATGTTGCAAGTAAAAAACATAAAATTTGAAAGCTTTTTAACTGCGCCGTTGGCAGGCATTCAGGTCTTTGAGGTTTAAAGGATTAAAAAAATACACTTTCACGGGGTTGCTCATAATTCTGACTTCCACATACTGTACAAGCCTATATCTATCTATTAAAACTTGCTATTTACATTATCATTTCACTACAGTATTTATTAGCACGGTTGCAAAATCTGAAGAGAATCTCTTCAGATTTACATTTCAGTAAATGCTTCTACAGGCAGCATTAGCTAAAGTTCAACTAGACTGATAATCCCGGGGTACTCCACTGAGACAGTTGCTTGCCAATCACTCTGGTCACTCAGGTGATGTATCTGTGCTCTTTCGCACTCTCACACTCACACACACCTGTCAATCTGCAGTGACAGACAGGATTGAAATAGCAGTGTCACTGCAGAGGCAGCAGCAGGTCTAAATGGCTGCAGGACTGGTGCTGTGCAAAAACAATGTGAGAGATTCCTTTGTCCTTCGTCGCACCCCGTGGTGATTACAATGTTTTACAAAATGTCTGAGCACTAGGGGGAGAAACTACATAGTCCAACACATTTGTTTCAAGCGGCTGCATCGCTGTCTAACTGCCTGAGCGCTGTCACTGCAGGACCTCGCTTGCCGGTACCCTATGGAGGACGATGTCAGCATAAACACAATGCATTATTTATGTTCAGGCACCCTCAGAGACATGTTCTCATTGCTGCACACAATGGCTGGTTTCCCATCCAAGTAGTTCATGCAAATAGTGATGTAACATATTAGAAAGGTGGAGTGAGATTTTGTGGTTGGATTATGGTGATATGCGCACGCAGCTGTTTGCGTGGAAACACAGTAGACGGTTTTACTTTTATTTCCCTCACTAAAAAACACACGTTAAAGCTGAAACTGGTAAAATATCCTCAGCAGTTGAATCATACAATGCTCCTTCTAACAGGAAATACACTTATTTTTATTTTTAAATGCATTCGAAAAGACCGTCAACAAACCAATATTAAGGTTAATTCGTTTTTTCACACATTGACTTAGCTTAATTGTTGTTTGCTGACAAGTCGGTTAACAGCACTTGAAGTCTGTAGGGTGTAATGATGTTAAACTAGGTTGAACACTGCTTCAATTAGCCACTGAAAAAAAGACACTAGATGTTGGTAACAACACAGAGTTATACTGTGTTGATACCTAATAAATTCTCCACAGCATATTGTTTAGACAAGCTTTAAATACTATTTAATGATGGCAGGCTGAAATATACAGAATTTAGTTGACTCTAATTGCATAAGGAGGGGTTGCAGTACCCCTCCTTGAAGTACCACCTTATTGCGGTGGAGGAGTTTGTGTGCCTTCGTGATAGTAGAAGCTATGTTGTCGGGGGCAATTCACCCCCAGTAGGGTCTTCCAAGGCAAACTGATCCTAGGTCACAGGTCAGATTAATGACCTAATCAGACCTCCAGCCATGTGGTTTGGTTGGGTACAACCTGAAAATGGAACATGGCTCTCCCTTCCTGTGGGCCCATCACCTGGAAGAAGGCTGTTAGGGTCCAGTGCCGTGTGGTTTGGCTGACCTGAGTGGTCCAAGCCCCAGTTGCCAAAAATAGCTGCAACTGGGGAGAGGCCCTGGGGCAGACTCATGACACACTGGATGGACTATGTTTTTCGGCTGACCTGGGAATGCCTGGGGATCACCCCAGAGGAGCTGGAGGAAGTGGCTGGGGGAGAGGTAAGTCTGGCTTTCTCCAATTAGGCTGCTGCCCCCGTGACCCTGACCCGGAAAAGCAGAAGATTTTGGATGGATGTGGCTACAGTAGCCGCAATGAGTGAGAAAACAAATGTCATGCAGAAAACCTCATCCTGGCACTGAAAATCTCATCAAGAGCCAAAGACCTGGGTGAGTGTTCGACTTTTAGATGCTCAGAGAGGCTCAGGTCACACTTCATCAGAAACCAGGCACAGGTCTTCGTAAGAGACCATTTCATTATGTCGCGGCATGTCGTTGTTTTTGGTGACGCCCATGAGATTTTTCACCCTGACTGACCTTCAGTTTTGAAAGTAATGATGGATCTCATTTCTGTTTGTTTAACAGTGTATCTTGCCATAATTGTTGTAGTTGCCCTGTTATGGCTACTGACTCTGTACCCACACTCCCTCTGAACAAGAGAAGTGATGATCTAAAGCACATTAAGAAGGCAAGAAATTACACAAATAACTGGAAATTTGGGTGAATCTGAGGAGAGAATGCAGTCAGTGTGCAAAGTTGTCATCAAAGCTAAATGTAGCTACTTTGGACAATCTAAAGTATAAAACATGCTGCTACATAATTTCATACATGTTCTTTAACAGTTTGGATTTCTTCACTATTAGTGTACAATGTTGAAAGTAATGAAAATAAAGAAAAAATATGAAAGGTGAAGGTGTGTTCACAATTAGTGTGCGTCTTGCAGAGGAGCTGTTGTGTAAAGGCAGATCAGATCAAAAGTGACCAAGTAACTCCAGGTTTGAGCTGGTCATGAGATATTTCATGACGGATGTCAATGCAATGTCTGAAGAGGCCTGAATTTTTTTTTTTGGGGCAGGGGGGTGTTTAATTCCATCAACAGAATTTTCAACCTTGTCTTGTTTGACAATTTGGCGAGCAGAACTGTAATCTGAATGCCTTGGTGTGCCAGACATATTTGCTTTGCCAAGAGAAGCTTTGCAGACTTTATTATTTAATATATAATAATATTTACTTATTGTATAATTGTTTTGACATATGGCATAGCAATACAATGCGGGAGTTGCAGAGGCCAAAACGGCAGGGAGACTGAGGGAAAGAGGAACAAAGATGGAGAGAGCGAGAGAAAAGTGGAAAAAAAGAGAAAACATGAGTCTTCTGTTCCATCCATGATGGCGTGGTGAAAAACCATCTGCTGCATCTGTAGCAAAAGTCACAACAACAAACAACTGCACATGCAAAACATCAAGTCACTGTAGAATAGGCTTGGAGTCCATTTAAAAATGTGTTTTTGATGTCTTGTGTTAGCATGAAGTCAAAGTACCATTGCATGCAAAAGTTTGGGCACAGCTGGTCAAAGTTTCTGTTAATGTTAACAGTGGAAGATAAAATGATCTCCAAAAGGCATAACGTTTAAAAAAACAATCTTTTGCAATATTCTAAGCAGTATCAGTGTATTATTTTTGTTTTATAAAATTTTAGAGTGGAGGACAAGATAAGATCTGGAAGAATAAGAAAAAAAATTAGAGGGCGCTGCTGGTAGGATTGCAAGAAAAGCAAGTCACAATCCCCGTTTGACTGCAAAAGTCATCCAGGAAGATTTTGCAGACTATGGCGTTGCGGTACACTGTTCAACTGTTCAACTGATGAAGAGTCATCAGACACTGAGTTTTGTGGTGAAGACATAGGAGAGGTTTCTTCTGAATTCCTTAAAATTGCTTAAATATTGCAAAAGAGTGTTTCATGTTCAACTTTATGTCTTTGGAAATCATTTCATCTTCCATTTACTTAACTGTGCCACTGTATGCACCAGCGCTGCTCATTTTGAAATCTCCTCAGAGGAAGAACACTAGTAGCATAACAAAAAATCCCCAGAATTGAAAAGATGTGCAGTCACTGTGGATGAATCTCAGCCTCTGACCTTGTGAGTGGACGAGAGGCTGATCTGTCCCTTTCTCATCATCCTTCCTCTCTTGTCTGCACCATCTCATCGCCCACTGTGTAAATGTGGCCTCGGAGGCAGCACTGCCGAGATTAATACCTTTTCATTGCTTTGCAGATACAGTTGAGGGTCACATGGCTGTGTAATTAAACATTTCTCCACCTTGAATGAAGATATGGAAATATCTTTACTGCTGATGAAAGGAGATAAACAGGCTGAGCTGATGTCAGGTGTGAGTCAAAACTGGAGCTAAAAATGCATCTAAATACATTTATGAAAGTTTTTGCTGGCGAGGTGCATTGCTGTAACTAATGGAACCGTGAATTCTGCTCTGTACCAGAAAATCCTGAAGGAGGATGTCTGGACATCAGGTCATGACCTCGACGTGAGCAGGACAAAGGTCTGAAACACACCAGCGTCTCTGAATGGCTTAAAAAAAAGGCAAAATCAAGGTTTTGGACTTAACCCCCCCCTCCTCCCCCCCCAGTGTGGCTGAATTAAGACAACTGGAAAGAGGAGTAGTACAAAATTCCTACATAATGATATAAAAAATTAATTGGCTGTTATCGCAAACACATGTTTCTTTCTCTTAATAAATGAAATGATCATTTAAAAGCTGCATATTGTATTTACTCAGGTTATCTTTGTTTGATGATCTATAGCATTAAAGATTGACAAAAATAAGAAATCAGGAATGGGCACTGGAAATGAAGATGGAGATGAAAACCCAACAAAATTCAGCATTTTCAATAGAGGCATTAAGTGATGTTTGAGAAAGTGTAGATTGTAATAGATTTAACTGCACTTTTCCCTCTTCGAAGTTGGTCACTTAAAGCAGTGACTTTTTGTCTATTATTTTGCATTGTATTTATATTGTACAATCACTGGCCACTTTATTAGGTATACCATGTTATCTTCCAATTACATGCCAGCAATTCAGTGCATGTAGGGATGTAGACACGGTATAAACGATCTGCTGACGTTTAAACAGAGCATGAGTATGAAGTAAATGACATGACTTTGAACATGACATGGTTATTGGTGCCAGACGGGCTGGTCTGATTATGTCACAAATTGCTGATGTACTGGGAATTTTCACACACAATCATCTCGATGGACACACAACATGTCAAACCTCGAAGCAGATGTACAAGATCACACATAGTGACACTCCTGTCAGTTAAGAACAGGAAACTAAGACTACAGTTCACGTGGTCAATAGAAGGCTGGAAAAATGTTGCTTTGTCTAGTAAGTCTTGATTTCTGCTGTGACATTTGGATGTTATAGTAATGATTGACATTAGCAACATAGAAGCATGGATCTATCTGATTTTGAATCAACTCTTCAGGGACCCGTCCCAACTTATGTGAGGATTGCTGCTGGCACTGTCCATCCTGTTATGGCCACGATGTACCCGTCTTATGGATAGGTGAGTAAGTCGGGACATGCTGTATTTTCCGGGTGACATGTTAGACGCACAAGCCAAAAAATGCGTCAGAAGGGACACCTCGTGGCTGGCCTCCTCTAGTGGCCGTCAGTGTGACAAACACCCTATAGTCGAATTTATTCAAAATACACGTCGCTCCGATGTATTTGTCACCAGACTATGCAAAAAAATGCGACTTTTAACCCGGAAAATACGGTAATGTCCTCCTAATACATTATGTCCCGCACATAAGCAAATGTTGAGAAGGTCAACCTGCAACCATCATATATGTTACATTTACTTGATTTGGGATCTGTAAAAAGTAGCCTTTTTTCATAATGTTACAAATTGAATTGAATCCAATGAGTAAAAAAAAAAAACAAAATTGACGGAATACTTTTTTACTCATTACTCATTTAATTATTTCTACAAATATTTATAAGCCTGACTGACTCTGTTTTCTCCCTCATCTATAAGGAGACAAATACCAGCCCAACTAAAAATCATCCATCAGTAAATAACAAAAAGCCGTGAACAAAATTCTTACATCCTTAAAGTATGAATATCTTTGATTTATGCGTCTGTACTTCACAAATTAATATGATTACAGTTATTAGACCTGCAGGATAATGAGTTATGGAAATTCCATCTCAGAGTGCCTATTAAACATCATTCATAATCAACTCCTTATTGTACAGATACAGGATAGATATGCGCCGCCCAGCCACACATCCACCGTTGTAACAGATGGCTGATATTTAACGTGCAGAGGTGGACTGGCAGGAGGGAGATTAGAGCATTGACATCCTGACATTAATACTGGCATGAATAATTGCATGAAAACCTATAGTTTAAATTAAGAATCAGAATAATCATATCAGACATAGCATATGCTAAACAAATCCATTCTTTTCTCCTGCATCTGCAATAAACGGGCCACAAAAAAAGAAAGGGTGAAATTGCCATTATTGAAAGATGTGTCACACGTACAACTCATTTATTCTGGACCAAGCCACGAAGAGAATGTGAAACACGTTTGTCATTTGGGCTAAACGGGAACAGGAGAGAATACAATAACATTTCACAGAGTTGTTTTTTGAAATCAACAGTGTCACTCAGGATTCAGAATTCATTTCCCAACAGCTGGACCAATGGGTGAGGACCGTGGGAATAAACTTGTAATACAACCGGCAGCCGCTGGGGCGTCATTCATTCGGCTCCAAGAAGCCCCGACCCCCTTCGAGGTTCACTGGACGTCTCTGAAAATACACCGCCTGGCCAAAAAAAAGGTCACCACCTGGATTTAACTAAGCAAATAAGTACGAGCCTCCTATTGGATGATCCGACCTGTTTGCTTAGTTAAATCCAGGTGGTGACTTTTTTTTTGGCCACGCAGTGTATTATGTGAATACATTTTGTCATGACTCATGATGGTCTCAAACATTTTTCGGACCCTCCAAGAACTGATCGAGTGGACAGGCTTTAAAATTTTTCTCCATTGTTAAAATATTATGACAAATAGTTTGACAAATCTGTGCCATGTTGGGCTTTGATTGACAGGTTTGTTTGGCTACTCCATTTACCTGCGGAGCTGGATTTACATAACTTTTATGTTTATTTAGGAGAACATTGTTTTTCCTGTTTTTGTGGTTAAATGCTTCCCCTAACAACACCACAATACGACTTTATTAGGTAATGCCTGAAGTTTTACTGGTCAATAAGCTACCATTTAGCATTAGCTTACCTATGAGACCCCTGATCAAGGTTTTGTTACAAACAGGTTAAAAAGGTGCCCATTCTTTCCCTATAGAAAGCTGATCACAAGCAAAAATCTACTTCTGCATTATTTCCATCCTTCCCCTGATTTAAAACATTTAACTGATCGTATGAACTGCAATTTCAGACTGTTTTGGGAGGAGCAGTTTTACAGATATCTCTTATCAGTGTGGTCTATGGGGAAGATGCTGTGCTGGGGTGTAGTACTGGCAAATGGCCAATGGGGGAATTGCTTTCAAGTTGGAATGCTGGAGATCTGGTTCCTGTTCTTATTAAGCTTCCATTTCTCTGAAGCACAGCGCTCATGCAGCTCGGCCCCCGTTTATCCACACATCCTATTTTTGGCTCCAAAATGGCACCCAGTGAGTCGACAACCTGACTCGCCTCGAGACAGCACTTCGGAAATCAATGGGTGACGTCACCATAACCTCTGTCCACTAATACAGACGATGAGTTTGACACAATAGCAAACTCAAAAAGTGGAAATAAGTCATGACGTTCTGGTTCTGTGGGTCCAGAAGGATTCCGCTGAAGCCTGACCGCTGTTTGTATGTCTAACCGGTGCTGGGTCCTCCTCACTCTGGATCATTGAGGCTGGGGTCCTGCTATAAAATGAATCCAACAATTGCGTGCGTTGTAGGTTTATATTTATATTGCATTGTGTAAATGAGTTCAACTGAAGCGTACTGTTGTTGTCAACAATGGTTTACTTGTGGTTCAGTGACTTTATTTGATGCCCCCCTCAGGTGAATACGTTCATCTGGGCATTTTTTTGTTGGACATACTGTGTACCATAGGGCGGCAACACATGGGCCGTGGTCCGGGTCCAGACCCAGACCCAGACCTGAAATACCACGGAGTTTACATTTTGTCCGGCGACTCTTTTCTGACAGTGCTTCTACATCCTACTTGTCTCTGATTGGTCAGTATTATTCTCCTTCGTGGGTGTGAATTGGTCGGGTTTAAACATGAGGACTGAGATTGGTCAAAATGAGGGCAAGAATGTCAGCCAATCACAGGCAGAGTAGGGCGGGTCTTCACTGACTCAAGGAAGGGAATCCCACATTCTGCCACTTCCAGCAGCACCGAGCGGGAGAGACGATATGAGTGATTCAGAAGACGAGAGAGGAAAGCGGTGAAATTTTGAGTTATGTCGTGTCATGACTTGCATTAAATGCTGAGACGTTGACACCGGAAACGTGACTTTTTAACCGTAATGGACGTTTATGCTCGTCGGGTTTGAAACCGCTGTCTCGTCTGCTCTGAGACGGTAGCGTTGTTTAAAAGTGTAAATTTGAAACTCTACTATGAAACTAAACTCACACTGATATTTGAGAAAAGTTACAAACCAACAACCAGGTAGGTTTACAAAAAAAAATAACCCATCTCAAAAAGTGCAAAGGGTCATGAATGTCACACAGACATGAGATTTAACCCTCACACTCTGTTCTCACGCTATAATGACTTTTAATGACCCTTTTAGTGCGGTGTGTTAGTATGAGACAGATACATTTAAAATCTAGTTATATTTTAATATAATTTATTATTATAATTCTTTTGCTACAACAGAGAGAACAAGAAAATAACGAAAGTAAATGACAGAAGAAACAAGTCATGATGCCTCCAAGTAACTAGAGGCACAGACTTATGTATTTAACAGATATCAGTGATAATTTTACTTTGTGTATGAACTGATAAGAGTAATATTTAGAAGATTAGAATGAATATGAATGAATTACTACAAGTAGATTAAGCTACAATTATAAATAGATCATAAACAATGTGTAAAAATAGATAAAAAACCAAAATGAATTTTAGGAAAAATTTACCCTCAATAAAATAAGTTAAAGTTATATGATTGCATATTTAAAGATGCAACAGTGAGTAATATTAATACTGTGCTTTGTACAAGTGACAGAGGGGAATAACTTGGCATGAGAATGACATAAATTTTGTGTTAAGAGTTAAGAATACATTTGTTATCATTTTCCTCAATGAACATATATTAAGTCTCACGTGCCTTTATATGCTGAATGATTCTTTTTCTCTCTTGTGCCTTTGCTCTGATGCTGTACTTTTCCACTGAGAC
>JAQQAE010015492.1:0-12034 GCA_029823295.1 Pseudamia nigra
AACTTTATCCCTCTGTAGTTGCCACAACTCTGCACGTCTCCCTTGTTCTTAAAAATGGGCACCAGCACACTTCTCCCTCCATTCCTCCAGCATCCTCTCACTCTCTAAGACCTTGTTGAATGTTCTTTAGAAAATAATTAATTACAACATACAAATAGAATCGCAATTATGTAATCATAAAAGGGTGTGATTTAAAAGTCTAAAAAGGTCCATCTACGGAGGATTTAGGCTGGTTTTTAACTGTTTTTCCTCACTTTGATGATTATTTTTGCTGAATTGTGAGTATTTTGTGCTCATTTGTTGACTGCGTTGGTAATTTACTGATTTTTTTCTTGACTGTTTTGCTAATTAGCATTCAGTTAATTAATTTGTTCATTATTTTGCTGTACTTTACTCAATTTGCTACCTTTGTTAATATTTTATTCATAATTTTGCTTACTTTTGTTCGTTTTGTTGAATATTTTGCTAACTGTGTTTATTCTATTGATCATTTCCACATCATCCCTCGTTTTCACTGTTTTTATTGTTATGTCATTGAATATTTTTGCTAGATTTGTTCATTTCATCGAAAATGTTGCTATATTTTAATTCATCTCTTTAATTGACATGCTGTTTAACATTTTGCAATTTTTGTTCATTTTGTTGATATTTTATATTAATTTTATTAATATTGGGTTAAATGTTTTACTAACTTGTTTCCATTTTCCTTATTTTTGTTGGTTATTTTCCCGATTTGTTTTCTTTTTGTTGATATTTCGCTAATCACGTTACTAATACCGCTCCCTTTATATATTGTAATTGATATTTTGTCCATCATTTATCTGATTTTTATTAATTTTATGATTGTTATTGCTCATTTCTGTTCGATCTGTTTATTCCTTAGCAAAGTTTTCTTCATATTGTTGGCATTTTGTCTAAAATTTTATATTTTTCATTTATATTTTTCATGACTTTGCCATTTTGCTCTTGTTGAAGATTTTCAAGCATCCTCGCTTGTTCATTTTTATTCATGTGCTGACTGTTTTCCTCATTATTTGGCCATCTATTGATACTTTTTAATAACTGTTTTTTGTTTTATTTTACTTTTTTGTTAATTTTTTATTCATGCTGTCATTTTCATTTAATTGCATAAATTTTGTCATAAGCGATGAATCTGTAAAATCTCATTGTTTAACAGTGACAAAAAGTGCAAATATCTATGACTGGCTTGTTGTTTTTGCAGGATTGTAAATAAAATATGAAAAGTATGTGCACAGTATAAACACATAAAAATCAGAACTAAATTGCTTCCACAGGTAAAAATCCATATTTAATGTGAGCTAAGTGGAACCTGCTTTAAGTGGATTATATTACTATTTTCTGAAGTGCTAATGACTCTTGTGTATTTTCAGTGTCTTCTGGTTTCACTGTGGTGGAGAAACACTATGTGTCATAATAAGCTGATAAAACAACAAACCAGAAAACACAGAGAAGCCTTTCTACATGGCACTGAACTGTCTGTGACACATATGGCTTGTAGCGCAGCAACAGGGAGAAAAAAAAACTGGTGTTGCACAATGTTCAACAAAGAGGAACCAGTGTCAGCAGTTGCCAAGCACCTTGATTCTCAGATAACATGGCAACAACGCTGGATGAACATCAAGTTCATATGAAAAAATGTGTGCATGCCCCGGGACAATGTCCCTGTGTTTTATCAATGAAACCGGAGCAATAACAAGTACAGGTTTGTCTGACATGCAACGTGTCTTCTTGGCTATTTTTTTCCTTCATGCACAAGCCCGATGAACATGAAATGCATTTTGCAACGTAACAGAGTGAATGCAAAGAGCTGACAAAATAATGAGGAGTTTTCACTGACTGGTCAAAGAAACTGGTGGATGTGTTGAGACCTGGAGAGAATCACGATTTGAGGTTGTGAACGCCACTAAGTGTTAAAGCAAATTATTCAACAAAATTTAAAAAGGAAGCAGGGTGAAAAAAATAATCTACTAAAACTAAAGCAAAGCTAAATATTTTCTGGTTACTTTTGTGACAGCAAACTGAACAAGACTTGCACTCGACGCACGTCCGGACTAAAAAAGATATTTGAGAATGACTTATGAGACTTTGGGAAGTAGTTTTTCTCCATCTTGTAACATTTTAAAGACCAAACATCCAATCGATTCATTAAAAAAATAATAATAATTTGTGGCAGCCCTACCCTGCATTTAATTATCTGTATAGTTGCTTTACTTACTAATACTCTAAAAATTTCTTGTAAATGAATCTAAATGAGACTGCGACTGAGTTTCGGTTTCCAAGGATGAAACTCTGGAGTCCTACCTGGGCTTGCAGTTGGCGAGTCCATCGACCGGGACTCGCTGCTCCCTCCGGCGCTTTCGGAGTCACTGCACATCCCTCCACCCTGATTGGTCGACGTCCAGGGACGAAACGGGGTCTGAATCCGCAGAGCTAGGTAGAAATAAATTAAAACACCGTGAGGTAGGAAAGTATAAGATCACTAACATCTTGCAAAGACCGAAGGCTGTTAGAAATTCAAATGGTGTCGTCTTAAAGGAGACACATTGCAATGTAAATCCCGCACGTCCCTGGAATCCTCCCGGCGTCCATTCCTGCACGAAATGGGCTGTTTCAGATTGTGTCTATATGTAAATGAGCTCCTACTGATTTTATTTGACCTTATCTATCCATGGATACCATCATGTATACTCCTTAACATGTTCTCCCAGGAGGTCAGGATGATTCTGAAGGTGGACAGCAGTCACTTATTGATGACATGTCAGGTAAACAGAAATCGCACTGTTATGGTTCAAATCCGGTGACATTAAAAGCAGGTGTTTTTCTTCATTTGAGCGAGAACATTGATACTTTACATTATTTGAAGAACACCTAGACCGACGTTGGCAGAGTTAGAACTTAAAGAGCCATTTTTGGAAAGAAAACAATAAAATAAAATGTGTATCGAGAGCCACAAAAATATTCAAACCCTTTACATATCACAAGCCATATGACAAATGTAGTTGGCAACATGTTAATACCAGTCTGGTAATTACGTGATTCTTTGTTGTTCATTTTGTTGATTTTTTTTTAATTATTTTCTTCATTTCCCTGACTTTTTTGTTCATTTTTCTTCATCTTGCAGATTTAGAGAAACTTTTTCTTAATTTTTTATTATTTTGTTTAATTTTGTTCAGCTTGCAGAGCAAGGAAAACTTTTTATTTTTTTAAATAATTTATTTTTGCTAATTTTTGTTCTTACAGATTAAGAGAAACTTTTTCTAAATTTTTTATTATTTTGTTCATTTTTGCTCATTTTTGTTCATCTTTCAGACTAAGAGAAACTTTTGCTTCATTTTTTACATTATTTTGTTCATTTTTGCTCATCTTGTAGATTAAGAGAAAATTTTCCTTTTCAATTGTTTTGTTCATTTTTGTTTATCTTGCACATTAAGAAAAACTTATTCTTACTTTTTAAAATTATTTAGTTCATTTTTGTGAATTTTGGCTCATTTCATTGATTATTATTGTGATTTTTCTTTTTTGCTTAGAATCATTTGCTTGACTATTTTGTTTGGACTATATTATTGATTATTTTATTCATTTTGTTAAATGTGTCGATTTTCATTCAAATGATATATTACTTTGTCATTTTTGTCTTTTTTTACCATTTTCCTGAATATTTTGCTCATGTTGGTCTTAATATTTATTTAAAATTTATTTCTGGTTGATAATTTGTTTATTTTTGTGTATTTATTATTATTATTGTTAATTCTTGTCAATTTTCTTGGTTATTCCGTAGACTATTTGCATTAGTTTTGTCTTATTTTTTGGTCATTACTTGGGTGCTTTTTTTTCCTTCTTTTTGCTGACTTAGTGCTTATGTTTGATTTATTATAATACAGTATGTTACTTCCATCACTGTTCAAAGCCACGGGAGCCACAGGTTGCAGACCCCCGCCCGAGACCTGTATTATGACAAAGAAACCTCAGTCATAACAGCTTATGCAACTTGCCGTCCATTAGTAAGCATCGTCAACCCAATAACAAGTTGTTTTAGTTAAACAGGCGACATCGTTGTGAGCCCATTAATCACTGATGCCATCATTAGCCAAACGCTTTGACAACCCGCATTCCTCAGTAAAACAAAACACAGATAATACGCCCAGGAAGTCGACTGTGTGTCTAAACCTGATGTTGCCTCTTGTTAATAACTATCTGCATTATTATCATTATTTATAAACGGTCTAGGCCATTGTCGTGTAAGTGGCACATCTCTTGCCATATTTTTACATGAACATAAATGGAAAATAAAAAACTAAATGAACAAAATAATTCAAGAAATGAACAAAAGAATCCACAAACAAAAACCCTGCCGAAACAAAATAATTCAGACAATGGAAAGATAATACGAAGACCAATAAAAATGGACAAAATTATTTTAAAAAATTAGTAAAATAGTTGAGAAAATGAATAAAATGATCCATGAAATGAACAATGAAACATCAAAAACACAAACAAATCTATGTAGACCATAGATAAATAATAAAACAAGTCGAAATTAACTAAATAATAAAACACGGACTAATAACAAAAAAATTAATAAAATTATCCACAGAAAGGTAAAAGAAGAAATTAAGAATATTAACAAAATTATCCACAATAATCACCAAAACAATCGAGAAAATGAACAAAAATGCAATAATTAATAAGGAAATGAATAAAATTATCCACAAAAGGAATAAAATAATAAAAAGAATAAAGTAAAAATAAAAGAATAGAATACAATTATTCACAAAATCATGAAAAAGTAATAACTTAATGTACAAAAAATATCAAAATAATTTACAAATCAAATCAAATGAGCAAAGCACAGAAAAGAATAAACAAAATAAAAGAATAAAATAATACACAACACGATCAAAAATACAAAACACAGATAAAATAAAAAAGAAAATTAATAAGATAATCCACAAAATCAAAAAAATTGTAAATATAATAAAAAAAATAATTTATTCATTCATTAAGACCATGAACAAAAAAGAAAAATTATAAGATGACAAAAACAAGTAAAAGCAATAATCAACAAAAATAACAAAATAATGAAGGACATTAACAAAACCATAACATAATAATCAAACTGAATTAAAATACAGACTATAATATAACCTGTGAATATGTCAAGACACGGTGGTGCAGTGGGTAGCACTCGTGCCTCACAGCTAGAAGGTTCTGGGTTCGATACCAACACCGGGTGGTGGGGTCTTTCTGTGTGGAGTTTGCATGGTGGAGTGTTAGGTGAATTGGTCACTCTAAATTGTCCATGTGAGTGTGAATGGTTGTCTGTCAAGATGGTCTTTGTCCCCCTGTACGTGGTGGCGCGCATTGTCTAGTCCTGCAGGAGGAAATTTGATTGATTGATGGAGTTTGGTTGGTTGATTGATGAGATTTCGGCCTTGAATTGTGATTATGATTGGCGCTATACAAATAAAGATTGATTGATTGGAACTACAAATACTCCATTAAAATAAGAGTCTGACATGTCATAAAAACAAATAATCACTCATACTGTATTTACATATGACATCTGATGTACCTTGGATGTCGGCGTTGCTGTTGGAGCGGCGTTCTGAGATCTTGCCATGTTGGACGTTGGTGGGACTGTCCATGTCGTCTGGGCTGAGGACGTCGGAGGTGACAGAGCCCTGTGACAGGTTACTGTGGGATGAATGGCTGCCGCTGAGGGAGCGCTTGTTGAAAAGCATCCTGGGGAGGAAACCGGACAGAATTAAACAAGCGACCCCTTCAGTCCCTCAGCGATGAAGACACGTCTGATGTAACGTGCGTGTTAGAAGTTTGAAATGCAGACCAGAAAGTTACTGTCTTCTGGCTCAGACACACTGGCACATTTGTCATTCAAAGTGTCCTCACCCTTAATTATGCACAAATATATATATATATATCAGTGTTTGGATCATCTACACTGACGAGTTATGTGAACTTCCATCCCTTGTATAGTGTTCACAAATATGGAAAGAAACTACAGAAACCAAAATCGTTGTTTGTACCAGGCTGTAAACGTGCTTATTTCTGTTCTAAAGTTGGACATTTTAACATGGGGCTTTATGGGGATTGACTTAGTCTTGGATACAGCCCCTAGTGGACACTTCCACATTTACCTCATGGCTCAACTTCAGAGGTCGCCACTTCAGAAAATCACTGTTTGTGTAATGAGTACTTCAAACTGTATGCTGGAGGACTAAATGATTATTTACATGTGCTACGTTCCCTAAATCCCTGTAAATACACAATCACTGGACACTTTATTAGGTACGACTTACTAGTACTGGGTTTGGACCTCGTAGCTACCATGAGATGGTACACTGTGGTCATAAAGACATGGACGGGTCAGCAGTACTCATGTAGGCTGTGGCATTTAAACAATTCACAGTTAAGACTAAGAACTCAAGTGGCTTCTAAATGAAAAATAGAAATTATAAGAAGACCTTAGTTTTGCTTGATTTCTACATCTCTGTCTTTTATCCACTGTAAACTGATCAATGCCTCAACATCACTTAATCGGATGCATGTCTGATCTTTTTCATTGTGACTTCCGAATCAACAGTCCCATCAGATTTCATATGACGTCTACATCACTGGCCACTTTATTAGGTACACCTCGCTAGTACTAGGTTGGACCTCTTCACCATCATAAGGTCGTATACTGTGGTTCATAAAAGATGGACATGACCAGCAACAATACTTGTGTAGTAGATAGGACTCAATATGTCCCAAAATGTGGCCCCCACGGCAGCCTGAAGAGTTGATACAAGGTAGGATGCTTTCATGTTGTTTATGTCAATCATTACTATAACATCCATATGTCACAGTGGAAGTCCAGACTCGCTAGAGAAAGCTACATGTTTCCATCTTTCTATTGACCACTTTAACTGAGTCCATGTGAATTGTAGCCTTAGTTTTGTGTTCTTAACTGACAGGAGTGTCACCATGTGTGATCTTCTGCTGCTGCTGTACATCTACTTCAAGGTTTGACATGTTGTCCATCCACAGATGCTCTTCTGTATCACTCAGTTGTAACCAGCAGTCATTTGAGTTACTGTTGTCTTTCCATCAGCTCCAACCCATCTGGCCATTCTCCTCTGACCTCTAGCATCAACAAGGTAGAGAACTGTTGCTCACTGGATATGTCTTTTTCAGATTATCCTCTGTAAACCCTAGAGATGGTTGTGTGTGAAAATCCCTGCTGATCAGTAGTTTGTGAAATAATCAGACCAACAACCATGCCATATTCAAAGTCATGTAAATGAACTTAAGTTCCAGTTGTTATGCTCTGTGTAATCTTCAGTGGGTTGTCTTGGCTGTGTCTATGGGATTAAATGCACTGAACTGCTGCCATGTGATTTAATATGTGACATCAGTGTTAACAAGGAACAAGTGTACCTAATAACATGGTCACTGAGTGTACGTACATGTAAAAGGTCTGAAAGCCATAAAATGAGCAGGACTTCTTCATTAATAGTTGCTGATTAAGACTCAGCCATGATTAGGTGATAATAATGATAATGTGCTGAAAATTCAACCCACTGTTGACGTAAGTATCTGAGTACCGTATACCTCACAATACGGCAAATGTAGGTCAGCAGCCTATATTTAACCTTATGGAGACTAGCAGCATGTGTCTGAGTGTGTGTTGGTTATGGGTAGTGTGTGTGTGTGCGTGTGTGTGGGTGTGTGTGCGTGTGTACATGTGTGTCCAAGTTTCATTTCCTCTCTCCAGCTGAATCCTTTTGATCACAAAGATCAGAGATGGGGGGCGGCGGGGGTAAAGAGAGAAAACCAAGTGAGAACAAAGCACTCTGTTTTTCCATGTGTCCAGTGTGTGTGTGTGTGTGTGTGTGTGTGTGTGTGAGACTATGAGCCTTTGGTAAGAAAACTCTCATAAGGAAACTTACAACCTTACATCAAGTGAGAAAAACAAGCAGTAAATGGGGAAAATGAACAGTAATTAAACACATAATCCACAAAATTAAAGAAAAATAGACCAAAATAATCTCAAAAATAGTCAAGAAAAGAAACAAAAATATCCATTATATCCATATTAAGGCGTGGCTGTGGTTCAGTAGGTAGCGCGGGTTGTCCAGGAACCGAAGGGTTAGCGGTTCAATCCCCGGCTTCTCATGTCGATAGGCCAAAGTGTCCCTGAGCAAGACACTGAACCCCACATTGCTCCCAGTGAGTGTCACTGGTGTGTGAATGTGTGTGTGAATGGGTGAATGGAAAGCAGTGTAAAGCGCTTTGAGTTGCCATAGGGTAGAAAGGCGCTATATAAGTGCAAGACCATTTACCATCCACAAAATGAACACAAACACAAAATCACCAAGACAATAAACCACAGTACAAAGAACAATGAAAAAAACGAGTTAAAACAAATAAATAATAGTTAAAACAAATAAATAATAAAAAGGAACAAAGAGGGACCAAATAATCAATAAGAAGAAAAAGAAGAAATATAATCAAGAAAATTGAACCAAAATAAAACAGAAAATGTACAAAATAGCCAAGAACATAAACAAAGCAAACAAAACACTCAAAAAATAAACAATTCACAAAATAAGTCATAAACATTGAATAAGATAATACAAAATGAGTAATAATGAATGAATACTAACAAAAGGAACAAGAATAAACACATTAAAAAAAAACCCTAAAAGTGAAAAAAACATGAACAAAGCAATAAAGAAAACCTTAGAAAATGAACAAAAGCAATTAGTAAAATGAACAAAACAGGCTGGTGACCAAATAAAAACTCAGCTACACAGCATAACGCTTACTGTTATTTTTCACCTCATTCTGAAAAGAGGTCATAAATGCGTGAGCTGCTAAAAGGTCACATTCAAAGGGTTTTCACTCAGATTGCTGTTGAGCTCCCCGCCTCAGCTCTTCTCTCCCGTGACCGCGCTTGTTTCCACAGGAAGCCCCCCCCCGGCCCAATTGTTTTATGCTTTTCCAAAACAAACCGTCTGACTCGATCACTGCGCCTCGTACTATAGTGCGCAGCCGCCGCTGACGTCTTAGGAAAACAACCCCGCTTGCTTCCTTGATCGAATCTGACATAAACATAAACACAGTGTATTCCGAGATGCGTGTTTTTGTGCTGCTGGATGACAAATCCATAACTAAAGGTTTCATCGTCAACAATCGCAAGGTGTCTCATGAAAAGGCAGCTAGCTACCTATCACAAAAGTAGACAAGATGGAGGTATTGTAGCAGTCAATAAACATGGCAAATCTCAAGTTCATGGCAACACATGTCCTCAGTGTTAAAGCTCAATGTAAATTTTAAATGACATCTGGGATCATTTGACTGCTTTGACATGAAAAAGAACAGAAGTAGGCATTTTTAGGGATTGCTTTGTAGCACCCTAATGTCTCACCCTGTGTTCTGTGCGATGGCCGAGTCAAACGAGTGGGACTCCAGGCGAGGCCCGTCGGTCGGCAAACTCCTGACAAAGTCAATATAGCGCTGGCCTGGCTCGTAAAGCTTGGCATTTTCACAAAGGCTCTGGTGGTTGACGGGGAGAGACACAACCTGGGCCTGCTGGAGCTGGAACCAGTTCACAGTCACCTAAAGACAACAAACAGAAGAAAGAACCTTCGTTTTCTCTGCGTCAGATGTTGGATCCAGTGGGTGAGATGTTTGGTCAGCGGTATATAACGTGCACTTACAGCCTTTAGAGTGAGGTCACACTGAGAGACCATTTCCCGGAGCTGAGTGATGATCACGCTTTTGGTGTTAGCCAGATCGACCCTCTTCACCCCTACATCGACCTGACAGGCTTTGTAGTGCTCCCTGGCCTCTTCAGCCTGACAAAAGGTCATCAGAACATTTTTAGATTGTAAAACAGGGCTGCACGAGATGGTGGAAAAGTCACATTACTATAATGGAGGGTAAAAAATGTAAATGTGATTTGTGCCTATGCCCCCCCCCCCCACACACTATTCTTGTCTTTCTTCTAGGCCAAGGGTCTTCAGCCTGTGGCTCCACAAAACATATTATATTAATTAAAGTGAACACAAAATCAACAAAAATAAGAAAACTCAATTCAAATGATACCCCTCTGTCTCAGGACTTCAACTACACCTGTGTTTCATGGGTAATTATGCTAACAAGAAAATCAGATTAGTTAAACTTTGACCTTTATCTCAAGCCAAGGTCACCCATTTTCCAATTTGACCAGGTGCAAGTTTTCTGACCCGAGGCCTTTCCATTCAAGGGCTACCAACACACCTTCAGCCTAGAGGATGAGGGGTAAAAACTAAACAAGAGATATTTAATACAGTGGTACTCTGGCTAACAAATGCTTCTGGTAACAAAAAATCTGGGTAACGAAGGGGGAAAAAAAAAAAAAAAAAAAAAAAAAATCGGCCAAAAATTTGAACCGGCTAACGGGAAAAAATTCGGGTTCACCCGGATGTAAACAGTCAACACAACATGTGAAAGCTCCCGCGGGATGTAAGAGGCTGAATGTTAACCACGAGTAGCTCCATGTCTCTGCTACAGAGCTGCCTGCTCCTTAACAGTGCTGTGGCCTGGGTGTCAGGCTAACAACACTCCGGTGTTGTTAGCTTACAACTGCAGAGGCTCCCGGTCCAGCGTTGTGGTGTTAGCCGGCTACAGAGTGTTGCTAGCTTACAACGGCAGAAGCTTCCACTTGCAAGCTAACTACACTCCGTAGCGGGCTGACACCACAACGCTGGACCGGGAGCTTCTGCAGTTGTAAGCCAACAACACTGCATAGCCGGCTAACATCACAACACTGGACCGGGACGCTATGCCTTTGTAAGCTAGCAACACTCCGGAGCCAGCTAACAGAGTTAGCCATAGCTAACAACAGTAGCCGTAAACACGCTGGAGCTGCGTTTACAGCTATGGACGCATGAAAACACACAGTAGAATGAGACCCAGTGTCCACTGACACACACCGCAGGAGGACATCCATCACTGCCAAGTCATAAGCCAAGATAAGAATAAATTCTAAATCATTTTTAGAACTTAGAATTTAGAATTTCATGTACTCTGTTTCAGATAATTAACATAACTTCCTTTTCAAATAATAATAATGAATAAATGTGCACATACGGGTGTGTAATACATACTTTATATGGAGTTTTCATGGGTCCAGAACGCATTAATTCATTTAACATGTATTCCTATGGAAAAACCGGCACCGGCTAACGATTGATTCAGCCAATGAACGTGATGCTGGAACGGATTACATTCGTTAGCCGGAGTACCACTGTAGATACATGTATGGTATCAATGTGTCTAGTCTGCATTATTTCCTTCCGGAGTTATAGCATTCACAAGCTAGATGTTTGAGCCTCGGGGGTAAAAAAACAACCTAATTACAAAAAATTCACACAAAGTTGAAGACAGAAAGGTCCAAAATGAACAAAACTACAATAATAATGAATCAAATAATCAAAAATGATCAACACAATTGATAAAACAAAAACTGAACAGAATAATTTTAAAAAATGTGCAAAAACAAGAAAAGCAACCAAACAGGCAAAATAATGAACAAGATTAAAATAAAACTGACCAAAATTATCTGGAAAAATGATAAAAAATAATCAGAAAAATCAATCAATAAAAAATGAATAAAAACACTCAAAAATGTTGAAGTACTGAACAAAATAATCAATAAAATAAACAAAAATGAACTAAATAATCAACCAAATGAACAAAATATGAAAAAGGGGAACAGAGATGAACACAGTAACAAGCAAGATGAATAAAAATGAATGAAATAATTAAAAAATTGGTTTTAAAATGTGGAAGATAAATAATTCAGCAATCTTTTACAGTTTTAGACACACAAAATGGCTCCTTCAGATTGGAAATTAATTTAAAGGATTTGACTGCAGGGGAAAAAGCATTACGTGGTGGCGCGCATTGTCTAGTCGCAGCGGATCCGGCAGGAGGAAAATTGATTGATAAAGATTGATTGATGAGA
>JAQQAE010015493.1:0-12033 GCA_029823295.1 Pseudamia nigra
ATTCAAGATTTTTTTCCAACCACATTTTTTCTTCGAAGATGATGGTTCCCCACTATCCTTATATCACTTGTTACCAGGTGAAACATAATCACCCATGCAGAAATTATCCAATGGGAGGCTCGTACTTATTTGCTTAGTTAAATCCAGGGGGTGACCTTGTTTTTTGGCCAGGCAGTGTACCATAATGTATCTTCAATAGGTGACAGCATCAGGCCGGTTTATCACCCGGACTCTTTTACCGTAGTGTCACGCTGTTGGAATACGTTCAACACAACCGTAGCAACCCAGAACAAAACTGGCACAACCACTTCTTTAAGGAGGAAATATCCCATTGAAATTAAAAACCTCTTTTCCGAGGGAGTCGTGACCGAGAGGCAGCAGCAAACACAAAGTGATGTTACATATTTACACACATAAGAAGCAAAAGTTGGAGCACATGATGAAAAACAAGTGCATATTGTGGAATTGGCCTCAAAAACTGTCCGTGTGGATTTAAAAGTGCTCAAAGAAATTAACTCAGTTAGTTTCCAGTCTCTCTGTAACATAATCCACGCATAAGGTGCAGAGTAAACAAAAAAAAAAGCCTTTTACCCATCTTCATACGGGCATAAAGGACAGAAAGCAACAATGCACAACATAGCATGAAGTGTGCGTTTGTGTCCAAAAACAACCCCATCATCTGTCTGCAGAAAACCTCGTCCCGTTCCAGTCCGACAGGAGGCAGATGCATTTTCAAATCACATTATCGGGATGTGTTTGTCCCAAACTTCCAGCCCAGATTTGGTCAGTCTAACACAATAATTCAGTTCTTTTTTTCATGTAAACTTACTTAGTGTCTCGCTGAAATAAACAAGGCCTTCCCTGCAAAACGTGTCATCTCCTTGGCAGCGTATGTCGCTACAAACCCTCAGATATTGTCAAAGCATTAGTGTTGCCTTCACAAATGTGCAGGTTTGCCATGTCATGTCACGACTGCACCCTTCCAGACGCTGGCTTTTGAACCGAGCACTGATAATAAGCCAGATGGTCGCTCTCAGCATCCACGACTTCTGGTCCAGAATTTGACATGTGGACTGGTCGGACCAAAAGGACAGCTTTCCACTTGGCCTCAGTCCATCTTAATTGAGCTCGGGTCCAGAGACAACAGCAGCGTTTCTGGATCTGGTTTATATCGGGTTGTTTATTTGCACGGTAGACTTTCAGCGGTCACGTCTGGATGTTCTCAGACAATGTTTTTTGGAAGGGTTCCTGAGCCCAGCAGCGATGTCCACTGCAGAATCATGTCAGCTGTTCATACAGAGTCGTCTGAGGCCCCAAGGTCACACACCCATCCACTACTGGTTTTCAGCCCCGCCCCTTGTGAGATTTCTTTTATCAATGCTGTGATGATAGATCCTGAAATTCTTTGCTGTTTTGCAACCAGTGCAGTCTTTCACATTTGGTGAACCTTCACAAACACTCATTCTCTCTCGGATGCTCTTTTTAAACCCAGTCGTGTTGCCAGTTAACCTCATTAACTATGACATGTTTCAGCAAGTGTGTTTGTAGCATTTCACATTTTCCACTCCTTTCCTGTCACTGACATACTTTCTTTGAAAAGTATTTTTTGCATCACAGTCAAAACTGGCATGTAATGTTCCAAAAGCAATGACATTACTCAGTTTAAACATCCACATGTTGTCTACGTGCCATTTTCTATTAAATACGGGACATTTTCTATTAAATACGGGACATTTTCTATTAAATACGGGGTCTCAGTGTGTCGGAAATCATCACATTTTTTCTATTTACACTTAATAGTGGCTCAACATTTTAGAAAATAGGCCTGCAATAAATGGGAGCATCTGCTCATGTCGGTTAGCATGTCAACAACCCGGTGAACAGCAACACGCAACTCATCACCGACACACGAACGGATTCAGCCGCACACACACAGCAGGTTATCGATCACGAACAGGGATGAGCTGTAAAGAGAGTGAGGTCAGGAGGGAAACATTATCTTAATGTACTCCTGTCCCTCAGTGGTCAGTGTGTCACACACACACACACACACACACACGGGGATGTGCTGAATCGACTGCACGTTAATCCATATCAGCGCTCTGACAGTCCAGTTCACGCATGTGCAGCTCGGAAGCACTGCCTCGCGTTGCTGTTCCGACCCGGAGCCCGGTCCGAGCCGACTGAAAACTAACGGGTCTGCGTCCTCTGAAACCGAACACACCCACGTTACATGCACGACCGTAAAATTGGTGAGAAAATCATATGAAATGGATCGACTCGCTTGTAACAGGCCGAGAGCGAGAAGAATGAGAACCCCTGACATTTTATTCACGATACGCACATAAGTAAATATGAAGAAATTCGCACAATCTCGAAACTGTGTCCAATGTTACTAGCTAGCGACACTCATTGGGAGCAACCTCGGGGTCAGTGTCTTGCTCAAGGACACTTTGGCTGCAGACATGAGGAGCCAGGGACCCTCATAGGAATTTTTTATAGGGTTTTGTTTTATTTAAGAGTATGTTTAAGGGTTAATACATGTCATTACAAAAGTTTTCAATGTCATTGATGATTCTTGTTTTTATTAATTTTTTTTTCTCTTAAAAGTATTGGGTGTTGGAAAGTTCCCCCAATGTTACCCAACCCTTCTTCAGGCGTTGGTTTAGATCATCACTAAAATCTACTTTTATGTTACTAGGGCCCTTTCTGACGCTACCTGAAAACATCAAAATACATTTATTTCTTTTTCGATGAACTTGTTAACGTACACCCCTCCTCACATCGCCACCTTATCGTGGTGGAGGGGTTTGTGTGCCTGATTGATCCTGAGAGGTATGTTGTTGGGGGCAGTTCTCCCAAGGCAAATCGGTCCTAGTGACAGGTGACAGGTTAGACTAAAAGGAATTCACAAGGCCCTTATGACTATGCCTTCCTGTGGGCCCCGCACCTGCAAGAAGGGTCCTAAGAGTCCAGTGCTGTGTGGTTTTGGTGGCAGCAGACATCAGGGGCATGGGTGGCCCATACCCGGTTGCCAAAACTTGCTCCAACTGGAAGAGGCCCTGGGGCAGACCCAGGACACGCTGGAAGGACTACTGTATGTCTCTCAGCTGGCCTGGGAAATGCCTGGGGGTCCCCTCAAAGGAGCTGGAGGAGGTGGCTGGGGCAAGGGAAGTCTGGGTTTCTCCGCTTAGGCTGCTGCCCCCGCGACCCTGACCAGGATAAGTGGAAGATGATGGATGGATTGTTAACATACAAACAAATGCAGGCAAAAACATTAATCTCCTACGCAGAGGTGGATCAGAAAGCTTTAAAATACACTCCTCATTTAATGGAATAAGTTACAAGCTGCTTTTAAGGACATATACTGATTGACCATAACATTATGATTGGTTATGACCAACCGGTGAAGTAGTCCTAATGTTGTTTATAGGGTTCCAATGTTTTTAGTCAGTGGGTGGATGGATTAGGCAGAACGTTAGACCTCGAAATTGTTGCACTGAAAACAGCAAATTGTAAAAACTAAGTAAGAATCTGAGCGACTTTGAGAAGGACCAAATAGTGATGGTCCATTATTGCCAAATCTAAAATGATGTCATCTACTTACAGTGGATGGTACGCCAATAAAAGTGGTCTAGGGATGAACAACCAAATTAGTATTTGTAAAATGTGTTGTAAAAACAGATCAGATTCTTGAAGGCCCAAGTTCACAACTTACAGGATGTGACATGTGTGTCACTACAATGTCTAATGTGTAACGTACAGTTATTACAGCAGCTTTCAGAGGCCTGGTAGAGCTCATGTCTTGGGTTAGAGCTGTTCTGGAATCAAAACGGGGAACCAACCCAACATAGTGTGGTTGCACCATTAAGCTGGGGACACACTAAGATTTTTTGCCTGACTTTACCCACAATTCGAAGTTGGAGAGAGTCTGCACCAGTCAGCACTCATTGGGGACAGTCTGCACGGCCAATTGGCATAGAGATCTGTTGGGGTGTGAGGGGAACAGACCTGACCAGAACCCAGCTGAAGTCAGTCCAACATGTTTGAATTTTCTGACGTGATGGGGTAGTGTGTGCTGACTACCAACCGAACTGCAAATGTGTTGCCAACAGCCAGTGAGAAAGAGTAGATAGTACACAGGAAATAGCACCGAAAGACAAAGACAACAGGAAGTACAGAGGATATCAAACCAACAGTAGCAAACAACCACAGCCAATTTTTCTTCTTGGATTTCTCGGAGCAGATAGCTGTGCAAACAACAGCGACAGTGGGCCATTTGTCTTCCATGTTTGTTTTCTCTTTTTCAACTGTCACAGGGTTGGTTTGACAAATCATGTCGTCTGTGATCCCTCATCAGACAGTAATTAAATGTGTGAGCCCCAGTTTTTCAGTCGCCATAAAAAAAATCTGCAGTAACCAGCTGGTTAGTGTGTACTCCAAGTCTCTTCAAAATTGGTAATGACTGTGAAAGTTATGTAGTGTGTCACCAGCTTTAGAAACTCTACTGGACTGAGATCCGGTCGTCCTTCCTTCCTCATGGGGGTTTTGTTTACTGCAGGACCAGGACCACCGAACATGACCCACATTTCTGGAGATGCTTTGACATCACAATTTGGCCATTGTCCAGGTTACTTGCATCCTTATGCTGCCAATTTTTTGTTTCAAATACATCAGTTTCAAGGACTAAATGTTCACTTGCAGCCTCATATATTCTACTCATTCACAGGTGCCATTATAATAAGATCATTGCCATCATTATCACACCAGACAGTGGTCAGGATGTTGTGCTTGATCAGTGTATATTCTGTAATCTGCAGTGAAACACATCCAGCCAACAAAAATATGCATTAGCTACAAGAAGAAACACACACATCAACCTGCTGAAACATCAGCTACAGACAAACAGAAACATCCGAGTCTGAGGGAAGCCCTGATGGGGATCCAGGAGCGGGGAAGTGTTTCCAGAAATACAAAACCATAAACAGGGGAACCCACAGGTACATTATCTGGGTGCTGACACGCCGGTGCATCCACACCAGGAGGAGGAGGGAGACGGGGTTCAGCAAAGGAGGACTAGAACTTGTCAGGGTGATAGATTAGACGTCGGCCTGTATGACAGATCGGTGAGAGAAACGGCAGCAGGAGATTCGCCAGGGAACGGAATCTCATCTCAGATTCAACAATAATATTTACATAGCCAGCCTGAAATGAGGGCATCAGCGCGCCTGACAGGATGGTAAATCGAACCAAATTGAGTGAGTGAGCAAGAGAGAGAGAGAGAGAATGAGGCAAAGAAACAGATTGTCAATCCATTCTCCTCCGTGTACGTCTGTCTGTGTGTTAATAGGCCGTCATGTGTTCAGTTTGTGTTCACGAACATGCCTCGCGGTTTTTTCTGGCGTCTGGAATAAACACGGCCAGCGTCCGCCGTCTTGGTTTGTTGTGCCTTTTTCTGGTTTATTTCTGCAGGTGGTTGTTTCTCTGCCTTTACGTAAGATGGGCACATGAATCCACATGTTGCTGAGAAAAATGACAAAAAAAAAGCTGATTGAGTAGCAGACTTGTTACGAATAAGACGGTGAGAGAAGAGCGGAGATTAAATCAGAGAGACTTCAGGAGAATGGGAACTTAATAAAGCCGACAGAGAGGAGCAGAAACACATTTTAGTGTGAGAGATGGAAGGAGGAACGGATAAATAGCAAGAGTGAGAGTTGAAATCAGCGAGAGGTCTGTCTAATGAAAGGCATCCCATCACACGGCATAAAGAGGCGACGAATCGCCTCACACATACGTCTGCATTAAGGGACACGAACGCGCAAATGTCTGCAGTGCAAATGAGGCAGCACAAGCACACACAGGCATTTCAATGCCAATAAATGTGACATCCACCTCAGCTTTTACAGACGGCCAAGCACGCAGGAGGCCTTTTTCAAACAGCCCATTGTCATTCTCTGAGCACAGAACTCAGCTGCAAAGGCAAAGCCCTTGGCAGGTCAGCATCGACGCAAGGTGACCCTCAGCGGGTACACAGTACACAGAATGAACAATTTATGACACTGCAGCCCCGTGGAAATCGATAATATCAGCTAGATGAGGAAATTCTTAGAAGGAGGTGGCTGGCGTGGTTATGGCAGCACAACAAACTTGAGGACCTCCCTACAAGAGACCAAGGATTGTTTCACCCTTTACTGGTACACTAACTCCGCCATTGCCTGGTCCCAAGCCTAGGATGTGAAAGGAGGAGGGTTGTGCGTTGGGTTAGCAGCCCACCACGTAAAAAAACGCTTGCTACAGAAACGCCAACAAGATCAACAATGAGGAGACTCGTTGGCGCCTTATGCCCCAGCTGGGGAGAATAGGATTGAAGATTACTGGTACACTGCAATCCAAACTGCTGCTACGCACATTGCATCAAGTCATACTCAGTACTCTACCATTTTTAGTTAGGAGCACGTTGCTATGCTGCTTGCCCAAACCAAAGAATGTGTATTTGTTTTGATACTTCAATTTTCAGTTGGAACTTGATGAACTCATGTTTATGTCCCTCCCAGTTCTGACGACCGAGGTAAATGGAAGCAGCAACCTCTGAGGCTGATGGACGAGTTAAATCCAAAAGCATCCAAACTGCAGTATCTTCAGTGTCCCCCAGGGGCTGGTGCTAAAAGTATCAAACCCCCTAAAGTCCCATGTTAAATTTGCAGTGTGACAGCAGAAAGAACAGTCTGGTACAAACAGTTTTGGTCTCTATAGTTTATTTCCACATCTGTGAAGAGTATAAGAGAATTAATTTTTATCCAACTTGTCCTTTCAGGTGATCCAAAGGCCAATATTTGAGCAAAATAAGCTCCATTTGTTTCATTTTTGGATCAGAGTGATGAGCAGTGGTGCCACGATGGCGGCCACCAGAGGGCTCTTGTTTCTTGATCCAGTCAGTGGCTAAACGGAATGCACCACATGTTATTTGTTTCTGTGTTTTTTGGTGGTTTGTGTTTTTCTGTATTCTGTTTAGCCCTCGCCTTAGCTCCTTTTTCCTACTCCAAACCAAGTCATTTTACGTCTAAACCAGGTGGCAATGACCAGAGCTGTACGTTTACAGAAGCAACTTAAAGTTGTAATGCTGCCGTTGGCCACTGGGGGGTTGTTCAGTGGGCTCCAAAAAGCCATGACTCCCATAGAGTTACGCTGGACTTTCTGAAAATACTAAGTGAATACATTTTTGTCCCGAGTCATCATGGTCTTAGATATTTTATTTGGGCCCTGTTATAAGTAATCTGGTCCATCTTTAACTTTTTGCTCTGTAATTAAGATATCATAGAAAATAATCTGACAAATCACTCCTGTGCTGGGATTTGATAGACATGTTGCTATGGTAACTCAACTCAACACTGAGACTCAGACCGAGTTGGACCTTCGTATCTTAAAAGTTTTCCTGACAGATGCTCGACTGTAGTCGTGGTTCAGTGTTTACATGAACAACACCAATGCTTGGTGAAGTATAACCAAGTCACTAATCTAAACGGTTAGCAATAGCTTGCCCACAACAGCCCTGACGTCCTGTGCTCTGGCAGCGCCGCCAGCATTCATCCAAATATTATTTCATCCTGTTTTTGGCTCCAAAATGTCATTCAGGAAGTAACAACACAATTGGCCTAAAACGGTCCTTCGGAAACTAATGTCACTTTGTCCGCTGATATGTACAGTCTGTGGTTGAAACCTAACGAAACTGTGTCAGTTGTGTCACTTTCCCTCTGTTTGAAGTAACAACGCACCTCGGTATCTTGGCTGCTCGCTGAAGGGTCTTCTTTCCCTTCGGCTGTTCGCCACAGCGAATCATCTGCCTCCATCTCACCCTATCCTCTGCACACCGAAGGCTTTGACATTACAGCTGACTTCAACAAACTAGAAGTGAGAACACATTCTTCAAAAGTTCATCAAAAAGCAAACTGGCAAAGCTATAAAACCCAGTGAAGTGCTCAGCTCATTTAATGACAGCGAAAACGGACGCTAAGGAGAGTAAAGTGCTGGTTTGTCTGGTCTATCAACTGCAAAAGGTGATTTAAGCAATTTAAAGTGAGCAATTTATCAAATACAATCACTAAACATTTCATTAACTCAAACCCCTGATGCTTAAATGTGGGAATTTATTTCTTGCTCTTTTTGTATTGAAATCAGGTGTCAACTGTCTGACAATGGAGTCTGAACAGCAACCTTCACCTTAAGTGCACAAAGGATTCTTGAAAGGGAAAGCTAATGAAACAAGGTGACACTGCTCACATGGCATCTCAAGGCAACATCTCATAAAAAAAGGTTAATAATATTTCTTCATGTATTATTTAATTTTTGCTGGCGTTTATATGAGCACAAAGGCGGTCAGAGCAAAACCCTGACGGTGTTTATTCTGAAGAAGAATTGAAAATACAGCCTCAACCATGTGGTGACCTGGACAATTCGACTTGACTTTTTCCTACCGCACTAATTAGTTGTTCGTGTGGCTCGTGCCATGGAATAAATGTCAAATGTTACTCAGATAAACAGCGATACCATCTATTCAAAGCACATTACATTCAAAACTATTCATTTGAGTTTTATTTGTATGGCACCAATTATAATCGTTTCACAATTCAAGGCTGAGACGTCAAGACTATACAGTGAGTGAACCCAACAGAACCACCGAGAGCAAGTCAAGGGCGACGGCGGGGAAGAGAAAAACCTCCGGCAGAACCAGCGGCTCAGGGTAGGCGGCCATCTGCCTGGACCGGTTGGGGTTAGTGGACAGAGGAGAGACAAAAGAAAAGAGTAGAGATAGGACAACAAACTACCTTTACTCTTAGATCATTTCATGCATTTGATATTACTGACTTACAGTCTGGCTTTTACGGAGACGAGCAGGGCAGGTTCACCAGAAGGAGCTACTGTGTTCTCGTCTCAGGCCAAAGAAGAAGAAACACACAGGCTACGAGACAATCGAGCAGCAAGAGACCATGAACCACATCAGAGATAAGGAGGAAGAAGAGGAATGAAGAGAGACAGAGGTGTGAGGTAAGGGGTGGAAGGTCAGCGTTTCAGACAACCACTGAAATAAACATGACCTGACCTGGCCCCGACTACAGCAGAAAGGCTGCACAGGCGGGACGAGTTCACGAAGGAAGCAGGAGTGAAAACGAGCGACGGCAGGAGATGCAAAGCACAGGATTAAAGTCTGGTAACAGCGAAAGCTCGAGAGAAGAAACGAGGAAAGAGCCGAGGAAGGGAAGAAAACGAGGGCAGAGAGAGCGAGAGTGGAACAAATGGAAGAAACAAAGCGAGGTAACATTGAAAATAATTGTTTAAAACAGAGCGTGTCCGTACACAGGCAGGTTTGTTAAGCTCTAGGTCAACAGTGATACACCTGAGCGATAAAAACAGATGAATCTGTTCCTCTTTGTTCTGTTTTAATTAAAAAAAACACAACTGTGCATCACAGTCAACAGTCAGTGAGTAAAGCAAACAGCGCCGTTCAGCTGCTGCTTCGCTTATACATCTCCATCTACCGCGGGTTTTAAAACACTAGAAATCATGATTAGTGGCCTGAATCACAGAGCAAAGCATGGAACAATAACAATACTCTGCCAATGGTAATGAAATTATGGTGTCATGGCACACGGCAATAGACTCTATGATGCATAAAATCACTGATGAAGGAAAAAATATCCTGAAAAAGGCGAAAAAACCTGGAATTATGAGTCTGACAACTGAGATGAAATGATAAAGAGTCTTAATGTTGTGTCTCTTTAACACACAGCATATAAACAATACAACTACGTCTTCAATGTGAACAAGACGAGCTTTCATTAACATCTATCCAGGTAAAAGTTATAATAATAATGGATTATGCAGCACATTTCTAGACCTCCAATGAATCCATTATTCACTCACTCCACAGTGGTTTTGGGAAGCGGCTTCATTAGCCACAGCTACACCACCACATCACATCCATACAAGGCAAGGAGGCTGAGCGGCAGAATGACTAGGACGGAGCAGGGTTTGAACCATCAACCCTCTGGTTACTGGACAACCTGCTCTACCTCCTGACCTACTGCCGCCCAAACAGTGAAAACCTGTACGTCACGTGGTCATAAAGCCCGACCGGCTGAACGTTCCACTGAAATCATTTTAAATCTGCACGTTCAGTTTGCTGTGTTTGTCAGATGCAATTGTCTGCTTTTAAGGTGGACTGTTTTCTGCCTGTTAACCACAACACGAGGCGACAGCACGGATCATAATACGCCTTGAATAACAATATAAAGGCTTTGACCATTCTCTTTGTTTTTACTGGCATGTACCAGCTCTTAAACCAGTTTATGGAGTTCCACTGATTTATGCAACCTGTGTCTGTCTGAGTGTTTTAACGAGTGGGCGACGACCGGGGCTGTGCAGTCAGGTCCATCTGGTAGTCCATCTTAAACATTTGCTCTATTATTAAAATATTCAGGCAAATCTCGTCCATGTCGGGTTTGGTGGGCAATCCCACTCCCCCCTGCCGTTGCAACAAGTCAAACGTTGGAGCTTCTGTTTGTTAAATACAACATTGTTTTTCCTGTCAGATGCTCAACTGTGGTTGTGGTTCAGTGCCTACACTAACACCGCTGCGCTATGACTGTGTTTAGCATTAGCTTACCCATGAAAACCCAGACACACTGCCCAGCCACAGCTCTCCATCCAAACTATGGCCATGTATTGTTTCTGGCTCTAAAATGGCTTCCTGGAAGTTACAACCCAACTGGCATCAAAATAGTTGTTGGGTGACACCACATTTATTCTGTCCACGAATGTGCATCAGCGGAGCATTCAGTCCTTCAATGTGTAATCTGTGGAATGCAGGAAAGTCCTCCGAGTGCATCCTAAGGGTCCTAAGGATGTTCAGAGCTTGCATTAAGGTCTGAACAGGCACTTAGGGCACACTTGCACTTTGTAATCCATACGTACCATTTTCCTTGGTTCTTGCAGGGAAGGATAACAAACAACCTCTTGTTTTTAGGAAGAGACGGGCTTCGGCACAAGCACAGATGAGCGGACTTGATGTGTGACGCTCGTCTACTGCTGCCTCTGCAAAAATCCTTTTATATGGGCACCACGATTTAATGAAAAACCCCGAGAAGGAATCAAAATGACTCCAAATAATCCACTGAGTCAGTAAAGTTGTGCACCTTATTATAAAGTTATCTTGTATCTACAAGTCAAAACTGTGTGCAGGTCCAGCTGAGCCCAGACCTGTGGGGACCGGGGAGGAGGACAATGATGCACCTACAGTGAAGGCACCCTGAGGTTCTCCGTTCTCCAGCGGACTCCATTTAGACCTTCATTAATCATCAACTGCAAACCGAGATGTGAAATATGCCGTTTTATTTTGTTCCAACCGTAATGATTGAGTTTTCTCTCTTCATTTCTTTTGTCAGACTTAATGGCAACTCGGTTCACAAGCCGTGGCTGCGACGTCAGCAGCACAAATAAGACATTTATCTGGTCTGATTAGGTAAACTGACATTTAAGTTTAGGCCTCACACTGTCGGCTGGAGGCTAAGTGAGGTTGAATCTCACACAGCACACGACCACCGATGAGGTCATTTTCCCGAAAGCTCAGTTTCATCTGCGGAAGAGCATTTAGAAAAAAAAGCAGAAAAAAAAGAGCAAGTCGAGGAAAGTCAAAATGGAGAAGAGAAGAAAGTGAAGAAGAGGGACAAAAAAAAAATGTGAGGACGTCTAAAACAAAAAAGAGCCAAAGAGATAAAGTGTGATTAAGAAATAGTAGATTGAAACATTCCGAGAGAGGGAGAAGCAGCAGGAAAATCGCCCGGCCGTGGCAAACCGGAGCCACGCGAAGACAAGAAAGGGCAGATTGCCAATTTCGCTTTCACCGGTAATCATTCCCACTAAGCCGTTTTTTTACAGAAACATTCTCCCTCCATTTATCCCACGCTCATTTTTTCCTTTCCTTCTCCCAGCCTGGGTCATTCTCACCATGTTTCGCAGATGGCTTGCCAGACCTGCCCC
>JAQQAE010015494.1:0-12033 GCA_029823295.1 Pseudamia nigra
ATCTAACTCACTCCACAATCTCTCCTTCTCTTCTAGCTCACATCCTACCTGTGGGGCATAAGCACTAACAACATTGATGTCATTGATTTGAACATCAATTTCTAACTTGAGACTCATTACCCTGTCTGACACTCATGTAACATGTAAACATCAATTTGGTATTATTATCGTTATTGTGTACATTTTTATCCATTTGGCTGATAAATTTGTTCATTTTGCTGATTTTTGTTTTCAATTTTTGCTCATTACCTTCATTGTTTTGTTTGTTTTTGCTCAATTTATTGATTTTGTTCATTTTTGCTCATTTTGCACATTTCATAATTTTTTTTATTATATGATTCATCTTCACTCATTATTTTTGTTTGTTTTCCTGTTTATATTCATGTACTTGACTATTTTGTTCATTAAGATGATTCATGTACCCATATTCATTCAGGTGATTTATATAGTCATTTTTGTGATTTTTTTGGTTAATTTTCTTGATTGATTTTTTTTCAGGTTTCTCTTAATCTTGAGGGATTTTGGTCAGAATTTTGCTTATTTCTGATAATTTTCGTAGGGTTTTTTTCCACCTTTGATCGTTTATTACATTGTTAATATAATATTGTTCATTTTCTAGATGATTTTGTTCATTTTGTAGATTATTTGCATCAGTTTTGTCTTAATGTTTGTTCATTATGCATTTCATTTTTTTCTGTATTATTCATTTTGTGGTTATTTGGATTTATAATGTTATTTCCATCAATGGACAAAGCCACAGGAGCCATTGAAGAGGGACTAGAAAGCCACAGGATGCAGACCCCTGTTCTAACGTCTCGCCTGCACTCAGTCCAACACTGAGACCAAATAGCAGCACAACAGGACTGACAGTCCACTCAGCTGTGATGTCAGTGATTCGTTCAGTAGCTGCGACCACACTGAAAATATGTCAACAACAATCGTAGTGATACACCAACCACAATGCCTCCTCACTTATGTATAAACAGAAATACACCAAGCATTTACTTTCTTTAGTCGCTGAACTAACCAAGCTACATCACTCTCTTCAAAGCTACCTGTCCCCTTGACAAAAAGATTGACTGGTCACTGGTTAGCTTGTTTGGTGCTTTGGATCTGAACCACTGCGTTAGAGGACAATCAGAAACAAATTAACGAGCTGAACGAAAGTTACTGCTTTCTTCAAGGCAGTTGGGTGATTTTCAAGAAATCTTAAGGCTTCATTACACATCAGAACAACCCGGTCTGAGAGCGAAGTAAAACATGGACCAAACATACGGACTGGCTTTGGAACTTTTACCGTGGACACAAACCCTACCACGATGCGAGATAAAATGCTCCATTGATAGTAGGAGTTACTTCTTGAACCTAACCTTTCAAATTAGACTGACAAAGTTATTTCCATTTTATCTTTTAGGCATTAATTGTTATATCGTATACAACAATGAAGGTTGAATGAATTTTTAAAAATGACAAAATAACTAGAATTTAAGAAATACAGAGCCACTGAATAGCAACATTTTTGTCTTTTCTTGCTACAGGCAGCACAAAAATTGAAGTGAGGGGTAATAATCATGGCACCTTTCAAGTAAAATGCTTCTCTCACAATATCGTGCTATGTCTGGGATGTGGATGCATACAATGTGGACTTGAGATCATAAAATCAACATCAACCTTTTTAAGTTCCTAATTAAGCTCACAGTAAAAACATGCAGCATAGTGGGTAGTTGCTAATAAACATAGAACATGTTTAGATACAAGGTATTTGAAAAAGATGGACCTGATTTGAAATCACCATATTTCTGCAACCATGAACCGCCCATGAATGAAACGCTTACCACGTGAAAGGGCGGGGCGTAGAATTGGAAAAAAAAAAAAAGAAAAAAAAAAAAAGATTACTAGGTGTTGCTCCTGATTGGTCGCATGAGACCCAATGACTTGGCGCTACACTCTTGGCCTCCAAGATCCCCAGACATTACACCCTGTGAATCTGGATGACCTTTTAAAAAAAAAAAAAAATCACGGTAGCGGTGACTGGAGTGGACGAAGACATTTGGGAGCATTTGGAATGAATTCGACTGTCATCTCAATGTTGTTTGTGTAGCAGGTGGAGCATTTCTAAAATGGGTAATAAACTCACTAAACCATTTGTAACTTTTGCATTATTGTCTAACGTTATGTTTTGCATTACTGTCTAATGTTATGTTACTATCAAGAAATGTACCGGACTGAAATTGGGTCCATCTTTTTGAAACAACCTGTAGAACAGAACAGACTTTATTGATCCCTTTATGGAAAATTCAAAAAAATCGTAAATGTTTATATAGGATGAGCCGTTTTTCTGCACCAACCGGTAAGACTGGAGAATGTCGATGATGCCGATGTAGATCAGCAGCCTCTCTCCTTTACTGTTACGAGCTGGAATACCCCCCATGCTGGAAAGAGAAGGCCAGAGCGACGGCACTCTGTATCATTCAATTGTTATTTTCCCGCCAGAGATTACAATGCAAACAAACATTAAAATGCATCATGGTGACTGCTCAATTAAGTCATGAGACTCACTGGTCTTCAGAATCCAAAGCTCCCTTCCCTCGAGCTTCCCCTTGTATGGACTCCATTGCGGTACAATACAGACTTTTCTGGGCCTGTGGCCGCCGCTGATCTGGGGTCACTGCTCCCTCGGACCCCCCACTGTCTGCTGAATTGCTTCCACTTTTCTCACGATCGCGACTGGCCTGGTCCATGTTGTGGATGCCCATTAAAAGACTGTAATCCATGATCTTGAAACTCTGCAACAGCTGCCGTAAACATTATAAACATAATGAAGTGTTGACATAATCAGAAAAAGCAGACAGTTATGACATGACACATCTATAAGCAAACCGCAGACTCATCAATAGTGTGTTAAAGTAAACCAGTTATATTTGCTTGACTAGATGGCTGGTGGTCAATAGCCACAGAGATGATTGAAAATACAGCAACAGCGGTGGAAGATAAAGACACTGTTCAGACAACATCTCAATCCAATGACATAGGAATGAGTGGGATTACAAATACACGTTCAAACTAACAAATAGATACAGATGAGCTAAACTGGAAGACTTTATGATAAATGTAAACACACAGACTGACGATGACCACTGGGGAATGTCAGCCTCTTACAGAGAGATTCTACTGCAACTCTTTATTTTTCGCCTCTGCCAAGGAGGTGAGGTTTTTGTCAGCGTTAAGATGAATTTGGATGAAAATTTCAGGATAGGTCAGAAATGGCACAAAGACCAATCGATTAGGTTGTGGGAGTGATCTGGATCATCATCTGAATCCAGAAGAATTCTAAAGGATTTTTCACCATAGTGAGATAAGGCCAAATTCAACATTTGTTCTTTTAGCACCACAAATAACTCCCAGAAGATTTAGCCAAAAAAAACAGGAAAACACCAAAATAGATTGCGTCAAACCACAAAGTTTGATCCAGATATAGGCATTATTCCACATTTAACGATCCAAAATGCTTACAGGGGTTGAGGAAAAATGGTTACTGTAAGGCAACAAATAAAGCTATAGACATGTAACAGACACAAAACTGTAGAGGAAAGTCTGGTGATTCAGTAATGTCCCCGTGGATTTGACATATCTTCAAATTTTTAAATATTACTTTTAGTTACAATAACCTATGTTCAAATGAAAAGGGTAGGTTCTCACTGTGAGGAGAAACTGAGGAGCCCCGGTGGAGGTCTGCACTCTCTGAATGCATTCTAGTATATTCGAGTACCGTGTTTTCCTGATTAAAAGTCGCTCCGGTATGTTAGTCGCACGAGCCAAAAAATGCACAATGAAGAAAAAAAAAAAAGTGTATTAGTCGCTCTGCAGAATAAGTCGCGTCTGTTCGGAGGCGCGACTTAAGGCGCACAGCCGCGGGTGTGCGGCTCGTCTCCTCTAGCGGCTGTCAGCGTGACAAGCACCCTATAGTCAAATTTATTCAAAATATAAGTAGCTCCGAAGTATTTGTTGCTCCCCTCGCCAGACTATGCAAAAAAAAAGCGACTTTTAATCCGGAAAATATGGTATTTTGTCTTTGTCAAGTGTGATTAAATCTAAATTATACAACATAATATCTTATGCCAGCAGCAATGATAAATAACACCAGTGTCTAATGTTTGAACTAGCATCATTCCTCAAAGTAAACACAGTATTAGATTCCAGGATCCAGAAAATTTGAGCGAGCTTTTCAACAGCAGCCATGACAAGTCACCATGAAGTGTTTTATTAGATGGCTCATTTGTTAACTGATTTTGTGGGTTATTTTATGGATTCACTATAGTTTTCTGTGGTGGGTTCCAAAAAGATGCCACATTAATCTTTTTGGGTGTTGGGCTGAAAAAGTTGGGGACCCCTGCACAATATCATATCAGCAGGTACTTAGCAATAATAAAATGTTGAGTTTTCAATTGGTTTTCATATTTTTTTCCACATTTGTTTGCCAGACAATCATTAAGATTTTGTGTTCAAAAGCTCTGTATATATTATGTGGAAAATAGACAGTGATTAGCCATAATATTATGACCATGAGCTGGTGAAATTGTCATAATGTTGACTGTAAAGGACCCAGAGAGAAACATGTTTTGAAACAATGCTCTTTTGTGTGTTTTTGATGACTGTTTCACTTCCTGGGACCTTTAATTTGACACTGCTAGAGCGAGAACTGCATCAGTAACTTGACGTGATTGGCTGGGGCTGTTACATTGATTATATTGTTCCAGTGGCTTTTGTCAGCGGGTGGATGTATTAAGCAGCAAGTGAACATTTTGCCCTCGAAATTGTTGCACTCAAAGTAGCATATTGTCCAAACCAAGTAAGGATCTGAGCAACTTTGACAAGAACGAAACAGTGATGGTCCTCATGGGGTTCTGTCCACTGCAGGACCAGGACCACCGAACAAGACCCCCAGTTTCGGACATGCCTTGACGTCACCATTTGGTCCTTGTCCAAGTTACTTCCATCCTTATGCTGCACTTTTTTTTGACTCTGTTAATAATTCTGGCCTATTGCTTGTTTAGGACACTTTCTAAAGACGGTAGCTTAAAATCCAGGCTCACCAGGCAGTCCCTCTGTATAGTCTTGCACAGAGCATTGTAGTTGTCAGCTTCCAGCAGCAGCCCATCAGGTAAATCCTGAATGAAGTCCAGGTCTTTGTGCGTGGGAACAGTCTTCTCTCTCTCCTTGGGGGAAGCTCGCCTCTTATATGTGGAGCCCTTCAGGTCGTACTTGAGATGCATGGGAATTATTCGAGGCAGTAGATTGTTCATCACTACAATACGGATATTCTTGCCACCCGCCTGAACGCAGTACAGTCCGTAGAACTTGGGGAGCAGTGTGCGCTTGTTTTGGTTTATATTCTACAGGAAACAGAAACATCAAACGGTGGATTAAACCTCTGAAAGGAGTGATTAGCGGTTCCACTCATTTCAGCCTCCTCCTCATATGATAATTATAGCATACTGAACTCACTCCCGGGTTTCATCATAAACAGGCTCACCATGAAATATCCAGGCAGGAGTTTCTGGAGGAATTCTGCCTCTTTGTGTTGAACAGTTTTGATGATGAATTCATCATCACTGGAGACATAGAAGAGCGATCCACTGGCTCCAGGGTTAGACAGCTCAATCAATGGCTCATTACACAGCGAGTACTTGAGAAAAAGCAGCCGAAACAGAGAAAAATCACCATCAGATCATTCAGAATAAGTATCTCCGCAACTGCAGCTCTTTCGTGTGTGCATTTTGTGTTAAGGACTGACCAGGTAGTCGTCAGGCCGAATGCCAAACAGTTCTCTGAAGTAACGAAAGGCAATGGGAGCATAGGTCTTGAAGCGAAAGTCACTGTAGTGATGAGCTGGAGTCAGGTTACTGCCTTCGCTGTGCATAGGAGAGACAGGGTCAAAGAAGCCACAACATTACACCGTGTGATGGATGAAACCTACATACTGCATTCAACTTGTTATGGTTTCTGTCACCAACCTGGGGAAGAAGATGCTTTCAACCACTACAAAGTCCTGCATGAGCACATCCCTCTCCGCCTTTTGGCTTAAGCTGCCAACTGTGTGAGCAATGCCCAGCTGGATGGCACCTTTGAGGGCAGACGATGTGGTCTAAAGAGGGTAGAAAAGAAGACATAGTAAGTTATTATGAGAACAGAACTATAGATAAGCTAAATGACAGCAGGTTTATTTAAAGTAAAATACCTAAGACCACACAGGAGCAGGGTGTCCACAGGCAGGTTTAAATTTGACACTTTTGAGATTATTCTGCACCAGATTTAAGGTTGAGTTTTTTGTTATTTTCTTTTTTTATCTGGAGGAGCTTTCAATACACACATCACACTCTTATTTAGTAGAAAACAAATATGCTTATATATTCTTAGTATAATTTTTAGTACATTTTTTTCTTTTTTGTGTAATTAGATTTAAGAATTTAACACATGAACATGGGGAGGTTTCTCTATCTGGGTGAACAGGATGAACAATAATGATGCCATTTCACTTGAATCTTTATTACAATAAAATAAAACCTGTACCAAATTAACAAAACACTGACCTAACTGGTTTTACGCACTCCATTTTTGTCCAGACCTGGAATAATTTCTCTTTTCTGACTCTAAGCGAAAAAGGAAATTTCTCCATATCATCTATACATTTCGATCCATTTCTCTATGGTGGGCGACTCTGGTTTCAGCCACTTTATTGCGACGGCTTTTTGACTTACTGCTGAAAGTATCTGAAACAACTTTTTATCATTATTATTCCATCCTTCAAATGGGATGTCACAGAGTATCAAATCTGAGGGGGATGCAAACACCAAAGATGTTATTAATGTGTTAATTTATTTCCTGACAGTAAGGTTAAAAAACCTGGCAGTTCCAAAAAATATGAAAATGATTGCCATTGTTTGTTCTTCATAGTCTCCAACAATTCGTATGTCCTTGGCATCAGTTTTTCAAGGGGGCAATAATAAAATTGCCATAAGTAAAATACTGGCCACATTGTTTAACTTGTTGAATCCCACTGTGAGTTTTAAAGACTTAATACATAACATATATCAATATTTTACTGCAAATAAATCTACATGTAACTTTTTAGGTATTTTCTAATTTTATCTGTTAAAATTAATAAGATGTATTAAAACGATGATTGACCTTGTTTTGTTAATTTGCATTTAAAATTGTATACGCTGCTGCTCACAACATTAACTCAAAATCAACAATATAAGCAATACATCAACATGAATAAAAATGAACAAACTAGTCAAGAAAATGGACAAAAAAAATCCACAAATTCATCAAAAGGTGAACAAAACAATTGAAAATGTGAACATAAAACAAAAAAATGTTAGAAATGGCCAGAAATAGAATCAAATAATCAACTAAATGAACAATTGTACATTTTACCCAACAGATAAAGTAAAATCAAAAGTAAAAACAGACAGTTTTGTAAGATTAAATATGGGACAACCTGTAGGTATTCCACACGGGGGAAAAAAAAATCTGTGGGTTTTTATACATAATTGACCTTTAAAAGCATGACGTTTTTCCATGACTGATTCATTCAGGGTCTAGATATTGTTTAAAAAAAATGATGATGATCTCAAGTCTAAAATTAGATGCCAAAATTAGTTGGGAAATTCCCCATTTGACACCTCATCTGGGCAACTATCAGGTCTCACGCACTCCCACGCTGTTCTGACCTTTTTATAGGTGGTCTCTCCTGTGGTGGTCTCAACCCCCCGGTGTCCAATGGTCTTCTTCATACTCTGAGTTGTGCCTGAAGAGCCGGGCATCTGAGGAGGGAAGGCGACAGGAGCATTTACAGGCAGAAAACAAAGAGCTCGCTGTGCGCTTTAGGCCTCACCGGGTAAACAGCTTCACATGACAACCTTATTCTGCGTTTGTCTGGCATTATCCTCGTCACTGATACATTTATGTGTCCCTATTTTATTTACTGTTGCCTTTCCAGGTTTAGTGAATAAGTGCAGATGAAAAAATAAAGTACTCAATACATTTACATGAGGATGTGTTCTCTGCATTTGTACATAGTGACTAAAAAAAATACATCTTCACTACCAATATCCATGAATTTCAGATATCGTCACTCTTATTCACTGTGATCATACAATATTTCACTTGATATTAGTTTACGAAGCACTACTGGAGAGCTGTTTGTTTCCTGGTGCTCGTGCTGACATGTTTTTACTGCAAGTTTATGAATGTGCACCAAGTCTAAAGCTGGTCTCCTTCAGTTTACAGAGTTGACAGGATCAACATTTACTTTACATGTGGTTCTGATAAAGGAGTGTTTTATCAGCTGAGATATTCTTACCTCTGCTGGGGCCATTTTGCGAATACTGCTGGTCCCTAAAGACAGAATAGCAATTAAATAGTCATTAACAATGTGAAAAAACAATTTTTTTTGTAAAACAACATAGACATGAATCAAACCCTCTATGGGTAATTCTGTGCCATTCCAATAAATGCCCCACGTACTTTGGTCTAAAAGTTTTACATTGTGCCTAATTTATCCAACTGGCTAAATATAAAATTGCACTGCATTGGGATAAGCACTTTTTGACATCCATCCAATTAGGCAAACAAGCCCCATATACAGTACATAATAGAAAACAAAAATGAAGACATCGCATAAAGAAAAACTGTTTAATGAAGGAAGAATTTTTGTACTTATTTTTCCACACATTCCCACATGCTATGGGGAGTTACGGCTGAATGAAATGCTGACCCAAAACAATTTGTTCCCCAAACACCAGTGTGTAGACCTAATATTCCCCAGTTTGTCCGTACAGTGTCTTCCTTGTGTTTTGTCTTATGGACTGTCTCGCCAGCTGTTACATGTTTGGAAATGTGCCTTTGTTCTGTGTGATTCTTGCTTTAGGTACAGATGCAATTTACCTATCGTGCTAATTCCGGCATATTTACATTGATGTGCAAAACTGATATGTTGATCAATGTGCACTTTCCTAATTCAATAAAGAAATTAATAATAATATTTTGTGTTTCGTGCAGCCCATCTCGGCATCTCAACACTATAAAAAGGTCAACAGCCTGGTATATATACAAATATAGATTCACAAGACCTAAACATGGTCGAGTGAGTGAGCCGAATGTCACTGTTGCCATTTTTGCCAGTATTGATATGTAACAATTTTTTTGCTCTATTCCCAGACAGCAGGAAAAGGTTCATCATGACACAAAATTAGAGTTCTAGTTGTTGAGATATTGACATTTGAAATTAGACAAAAAATGAAGGCACGCAAACTTGACACATGCTCCCTTCACTTAATTGGCCAAATCGCAAAAGGTTGTGAAATTGTGAAACTTTATATTTCACCTACTGGAGACATAACTGGTCAAATTTTCAGAATTTTTTGAGACCAAAGTGTGTGGCATATCCTGAAAGTTTGTTGAAATGTCATAGAATAACCCCTTTAAGTTTACAAAGACTTCATGGAACCCAAGTAAATGTCAATTCACGCAGCCAGTGCAATCTTTATGCCTGAAATCAAGTGTCTGGCTTTGCATCATTTAATACGGAATGATTTGTTAATGACTGACTGAGAAAGCCTCTGCTATTTAATTAGCAGGGTTATTTCCAGCACTGGCTGATGACTTTAAGGCCAGTGATGAGGCCAGACCTAAATAGGGACTGTGAGCCGGGTGCTCCAGATTCATGTGGTCCCTGAAGATCTGAGTCTACAATCACCACTTCCCATCAAAACAGTGTCATTTCCAGCTCTTTCTGGAACAGCCTACTTTATGTCCTACAAACCTTCTACTTTTATCACATTAAACCACCTCTGATTTACAACTATCAAGGCATTCATTGGATTTAAAATGGTCAATATAGTGGTAATTCCTTTCTTGGCATCATAGGTACATGGCCTGTGTTTATGTTAACCTTTAAAATACAAACAGGATATAGTAGATTGTAAGAAATGTACACAAAATAATGAAGGAGGCATTGCAGATGATTCTGTGTCCTTACATAAAGTTGTTTTAAATCTACTATCTCGCCCACTCTATAATCGGGCACCTCTCGCCTGTAACCAATAGCAACATCTACTTCAATGCTGCAACGCTACAGGTCAATATATGCATGAAGATGGAGGGAGGATTATACACCTGGAGTAACAATCCTAGATGAAAAAAAGAAAAAAAAAAAATCACACGCAGCAGATTCACACAAGGCAAATGGACACTTCAACCCAGCAGAGGTGGGAGTGTTAATAATACAGCAGAATCACTGAATGCCATGCATCTCTTCTCAGTTAGCAGGGACACACTGCCATCCGCAGGGAAACAAAGAGCATCATTCTGCCCACATTCCCTTCCATTATGTAAAACAACACACTGCATCATCACTACTCATGCAGCTTCTGCTCACACACAGAAACACGCAAACCCAAGCCAATACCTCGCTGTAAGGCTCTCCTCCAGAACTGAGTCCTAATATCTGTGGAGCAGGATACAGTCAGCCTGAATGGCTCAAACTGGTAAATGAGCTACACTGAACTCACACAAAGCATAAAGACATGCAAGAAAATGTGTTTGCACCTGCAATGATCAGGTGTCAGCTATTAAATTAATCAACCACTAATTTGATCACCGATACTTTAAAGTTTAGGAGAAGAAATTCTCTGACTTTAGCTTCTAAAATAAGACATTTGATACACCAAATCCTTAACATATTAGAGAAAAGGAAATTAAGATTAAATGGGAAATGAGTGCAATAGCTTAATTGGCTTCAGCCCTAATCTATTTAAATGATAAAATATGGATTACACTGGGAGCCAATACATCAATCCAGTAATATTTAAGCAAATAGCCTAATTTTCTTTCCTCACACTTGACAGTAAACAGTATATAACATTGATATTTTGGGAGCAGTAAAAAGTGAATAGCTGATTAATTACTTGATATTACTATCTTTTACGTCATTAGAAATGCCTGTTGACAGATAACAGTTGACCTGAAGAGTTTAAATAATAAATCAATAAAGCAAAAAGTGAACCTCAGCGTAATTATAAAAAAAAAATAATAATACAATTTAGAAATTTTGATCTTCCATCTTCCCTAAAAGCAAGTAGTGTGGCCTAATATCTGTTTCCGTTTGAGTGTATCATCCCGCAACCAAAAAGTCAGCATGTAGCTTAATAAATAAATAAATACATACATAAATAAACAGACCACAAGGCAGATTCAGGGAAGGAATCAGACTAACCTAATTAACAATGACTTGAGCTTGTCAGTCACAGCTCTAACGACAATAAGCAAACCATCTGTTCCTGTGTGTGTGTGTGTGTGTGTGTGTGTGTGTGTGTGTGTGTGTGTGTGTGTGTGTACTAAACATCTCCTGCCCTGTTCAGTCGCCTGCAGCCTACACAGGCTGTAATATGGGACAACATGCAGACTCTTAATATCATTTTCTGCCAATGAAGAGTCCATAAATACACTGACTCTTGGCCCAATTAGGAAACAAGGCTAATCAGGATTAGGGTGGAAAGTACATTATGCTGCTGTCAATCAAGAGTGAGAACATGTTTGACACAATGTTGTATTTTTGATTTCCTGACTCGGACTGGCGAGCCACCATCTCCTCTTCACAGCAATGTGACGCACAACTAAAAGGATAAACAAGAGGCAAAGTCCTGATCAGTTAAATGTCCTGATCTTGGGGAAATTCTAAACCTCATTTAGGATCCGTGTAGCCAGTGAAAACAGAGAGTGATCGGTTCTTCAGTGAGTCACAAAGCAGAATGTGTGAAAAGCTATGATCCTTTTATTAGCTAACGTTTAGCAACATGGATGGAACCTGGTTATAAGCTTTAATACGACAAGAAATGAATGGGCCCGGTATTAGTGTAACTTCCACACGGTGAAACGATCCGAAATGTAGAAGACAAGTGATATGAACTGAATATTGATACTACTTTTGAGTTTAAACTGGGTAAAAATTGTTTTTTTTTGGGGGGG
>JAQQAE010015495.1:0-12033 GCA_029823295.1 Pseudamia nigra
AAAGAAGTTTTTCCTCCCCCGTCGCCTTTGTCTTGCTCTCGGTGGTTCTGTTGGTTTACTCTCTGTATAGTCATGAGGTTTCAGCCTCGAATTATGAAGCGCTTTGAGATAATCAGCGATTATGATTGGCGCCATAAAAATAAAGATTGAATTGAAATTGAATTATGTACTGTTGTTATTTACTGCTTCTTGTTTTATTGTGTATTGTTTTTAATGACAATGTGAATGTTTTGCTGAGCCAAAGGAAAAAATCCACTTCTGTGGGCAATGAAGACTAATTCTATTTTGAATTATCATCACCAATACCAGCGTGTATTTATGTCACAAGGAAACATCAAGTTAATCTTTTGAGTCTTGAGCTGAAAGCGTTTTCCTTCCTTCATAACCTCCACCATGGAGGTGATGGTATTGTCTGCATTAGTTTAGTCGTTTAGTTAGTTAATTTTAGACTGTGGCAGTGATCGGGATCATCATCTGGATCCAGAAGATCTTTAAAGGATTCTTGTAATGCCACAAATAACACCCAGAGAATTTAGTCAAAAACATGGGATAACACCATAATAGATTCTATAAAACTACAAAGTTTGATCCAGATATGGACAATATTCTGGATGTAGTGACCTAGAATCCTTATATTTACATGGGGTGAGGAAAAAATGGCTACTATAAGGTAGTAAATAATAATAGTAATATAATAAGACTTTTTTGTATAGCACTTTTCAAAAATACGTTACGAAGTGTGAAACAATTAAAATAAGACAACACAATCAATGTCTGCCTTTGAACAAAATCACCTCCTATAGACAGACAATAGCAACATATGCTCCAAAAACTGTTCACACAGCAAGACGGGTTTGAATTACCTTTAAACCGAACTAAGTCTGTGTCTGCATGTGCATGAAAGGTCACACACCTACAGTAAGATGTTGATGCAGCTGAAGGAGAAGTTGGTCACTGCAGATTCCTTGTGAAAGGACAGTGGGTGTTAATGGTGCCAGGAGTTAAACCCACAGACAGAGAGAGATGAGCGGGACAGACCGAGGGAGCAGTGATGGAGGGTCCACTTCTCCCGCTAATAAAGCAGAGCAAGGAAACCAAATGATGTTAAATCACCTTCAGCACCTCTCCCCACACAGAGCCACTCGGTCTTTAAGAAGCCGATGAAGAAGGTAGGAAATGGTGGGCATTTTTTCCAAGAAGCCCATCTGAGGACCATTTGGGTTTATGGTGATTGTGCAGTGCTGAGCTTGTGTGAGTCATTTGTGTTTTATTTAATCTACTTAACCAGATGACGGAGGTTGTAAAGCCTGGCAGCTGGCCTGAGTGAAAGCAATATTGATGACAGCATTGTAAATAAAACTGCTGATGGCATGGAAATATTGATGTGGACAAGTGTATCTTTGTGAGTGGAGCAAGCTAAGGTAACCTCGCTGCGTTCGCTGTGCATTATGGGGCTGTCAATCACAATGAATGCAAACGAGCCCCTGCCTCGGTTTACAGTATTTTTGTGCTGAACCCACAGACTGCCCAAAAATAGGATGAAGCCTCCATGATGTCACACAGTGTCACTGTTTTAAATTGTTCAGATTGGCATTTTTGGTGTTGGCATCTTGCTTTTTAGAAACAGGCACCTGTCACAGAGCTATGAAAAAATAAGGTGGCCGGTTTTTGGGGAACTGCAGTGGCAGATGTCCAGCATGGCCACCATCGTACAACCTTAGCAGTGTGTCTAGTGCCATGTCAACAAACTGAAGCTGAGTGGAGGCTGGTGGGCTCTTCTGTGGATGTATTCAAAATGTTCAAGGAAAACCTGTCCTGTTGCTATCACTTGGGAGTTTAAAAAAAGGAGCTAGTACCTCGATCACTGTATCAATGAATGGACATTGTGGTGAGATGTTGCTGTTCTGTGGGAGGATCAGTGATGCAGACTCACATTATGGTGAACTGTGGATACAATTCTGAAGCTCATCGGAATTTCTGAAAATTACCCCTAAACAATGCTGTTTCCTGTCCTTTCTATGACGTGTGGATTACAAATAAGTACGAAAACACTAAGAGCATAGCCTGATTGTAAAACTGTAGAAATGAGCAGAACGCACTAGCTTACCAGAGGAGCATATGTACACAAGTGTGAAGGCAAAATCAACTGGCTGCAGAGTAACTGCCTCATGTTTATCTGATTGGCAATCAGTTGACAGACCTGAAATTTTAAAAAGGGTGATACAGTCATTGTTGGAGAGAGGCTGCTGAGACACACACACACACACACACACACACACAAAGCAGGCACAGAGCACCAGCAGGACACAAATTATCTCCAAGTCACCAACGTGCACACCTGATTGTGCTTCAAAGGGGAGGCAGCCGGTAAGACTGGAATTGAACTGTTTAAACTGTTTGATTCTGATAAGAAAACTGTTAATTGCTTCATGCATGCTGCAAATTATAAATTGTATGTTTAGTCACATATAAGGTGGAACCTATCCTAGCTGACTTGAAGCAAAGGCAGGGTACACCCTGGATCACAGGGCTGACACATAGAGACAGCCACTCACATTCATGCCTGTGGACAATTTAGAGTGACCAATTCACCGAACCCCTGAGTACATGTTTTTGGTTGTGGGAGGAAGCTGGTGTACCCAGAGAGAACCCATGCACACATGGGGAGAACATGCAAACTGCACACAGAAAGGCCCCACCACGCCAGCATTGGGAGCTGTGAGACATGAGTGCTACCCACTGCACCACCGTGTCGCCACCATTTATATAACTACTCATTAATAATTTACAGATACAGTGGAACTTCGGGTTACGAAATAAAATTGTTCCGGGACCAAGCTTGTGACACAAAAACTCATGATACGGGACTGGTTTTCCCATAAAAATACATGTAAAACCAATTAATCCATTCCAAGACCCACGAAAGCTCCCATATACAGTATGTAAACACACTCGTACATGCACGTTTAATCATTTTTATTATTTGAAAAGGAAGTTATGTTAATCATGAATGCATGAAATTAGTTCTAAAAATGATTTATAATGACACCTTACCTTGGGTTATGACCCAGCAGTTTCTTCTCCTCGGCAGTGATGAATGTCCTCCATGGCGTTTTCTTCCAGAAGAACCCTGTCTCGCCACAATTAAACACTTTTTGAGGAAGGCATCCTTCCTCAATCACGAGCTCTTGGAAGAGCTTAACAAAGTCTTCGGCAGCCTTCCGACCGGAACTAGCCGCCTCCCCATGCCTGACCGCTGAATGAATTCCCGTATGTCTGTTGAACTGATCGAACCAAGATCATGTTTCACCTGCATCAACATCATTTTACAGGTTTTCTTCTCACCACTCGCATCCTTCTTAGGTCCCATGATAAATAAACACAAAATTAAGCACTATTTCAGGTGAAAAAAGGCACAAATATGAAGCACGATACAGCGCGAGTTTCGCTTCTAAGCTTCCAGTCGGTCATGCTCTGCACGCACTCTCAGGAATTATTTTACTCACAACTTGAGTTTTTCTCATGAGACGGGACAAAATTTTGCCTGATGTCTTCCTCCGAACCTGAAAAATTCATGTGCAGAAGCACTCGTAACCCGAGGTTCCACTGTATTTGTGGCTATTTACATTAACCTTATTATTGTAATTTATGATTCGTTGCACTTATTCGCATTTACTGGTCATTTCATTTATTTTGGGTTAGATTAATTATTTTCATAACTATTATTTTTATTTAATTCTGTGTATAAAGGACAGTGTGCGCGTACATACTGTAAATCATTTGTAAGAACAAAAAGATGTGTGCACCACCTTTTCCTTCTTTTCTGAATAAAAGAAGGAAAAGTAGAAAAATGTCACAGGCCCAAAACACCTCACCAGGGAAGTATCCAGGGAACATCTGCAAAGGAGGCCTGAGCCACCTCAACAGGCTCCTCTGGATGTGGTGGAGCAGCAGTTGTGCTTTGAGCTCCTCACCTTGTCTTTAAGGGAGAGCCAGGCCATCCTGCAGAGGAAACTCATTTCGACAATTTAAATCTGTGATCTTATTCTTTTGATCACAACCCAGACCTCACGACCATAGGTGAGGGTAGGAAGGCAGATCGACCCATGATCGACCCATAAAACCAAGAGCTTCACCTTTGGGTTCAGCTCCATCTTCACCACAACAGATGTAGATGCATCACTAATATGCTCCAAACCAATCTATGAAAACACAAGCAGTGCACATATTCTTTATGTGACTTTTCAAAAGTTTGCATCAAATTCACAGCTTATAGAAACACAGCCTGTACGTATAATAAGGACTCACAGTTAAATGGACTTCTCTTTCTATTTGATCCACAGATTTGACAAGTTTACGTTGCAGGACAGACCCTCACCTCCAGCCTCCTTGTGGGGATTTAAATGCTACTTAAACATGAAGAAAAGTCATTTGCAGTGACATTAGCACTGCAAGGAGACTAACAAGTGAAAACAAGTTGTCTAGTGTACACCATTGGTTCCAGCTGGGTGTTTGCATTACAGTTTGAGCTCACAAATGTTCATAACCTGCATCTGAAGCATGAGAATTTAAAGTGCTTAAACAACAAAAAGAAACATGGGTTTTAAAGTTTCAAAATAAGAGAAAGTGACAAAGTAATTGCAAATCGGCTTCACGCCATGCATTCGCTACACGCCCCAACAGGCTTTTAAGCAATTTTCCTGTCCTTGTGTTTTTTTGATCCCTTTTTGTACAATGTCACTGAAACCCATGCACACATACACATGCATCAGAGACATTGTGTTCCATTATCTGACAAGTTCTTTCAAAGAAAATCTCCCCTAAGAAGGTCAGAGAACAATTTTTGTCCTTCATGTCCACAAACACATTACCACAGCAGGCAGAAATAGATTCAAGGCATGCTTTAATCATGCTCAGTTCAGAGGGATAAAAAAGAAACCGGCACTTTAAGTCACAGCAGTTGGTTTATATGGGACAATAGATGTTGTGACCTGTGATTAAGGAGAAAACTATTTTTCAAAATGGTCGCAAATATGCTACATGATTTAAAAATGAAACATTAGATCAAGAAATGGAGAAAATATCCTCCATGATCTACACACAAATGCCATGCATCCAATTTTTATTTCAAGATTTGTGTTCTCTAATCTCTAATTGCATGGCGCTTTTAAGTGCTATTGAAAAGCTGGGGCATCTGGTAGATGTTCACTGTGGCTGATTTCTCTGAGGTCGGAGGTCAAGCAGCTCTCCAGTGGCCGGGCTATAATAGTGGATAAGATCAGACCTGAGTTCCTCAAGGCTCGGATGTTGTGGGGCTGTCAGAGCTGACACACGTCTAAAATGTCATGTGGCGGCAGACTTTGGTGGTGTCTCTGCTTTTTAAAAAGTGGACCAGATGATGTGCTTCATCTCCATGGGAATCACACCCCTCAGCCTCCCTGGGAAGGTCCATGCCAGGGTACTGGAGAAGACATTCCAGGTGGTAGTCAAATCTTGGATTCAGGGGGAGCAATGTAATGTTGACCAACTCTAGATCAACTCTAAGCCTTCAGCAGGTGCTGGAGGGTCCATGGGAGTTTGCGCCTCCAGTTCAATGGCCTCAGGATCTCATTGATGCCCTTGCAGATGGTGTGGTCCTGCTGGCTTCACCGAACCATGGCCTACAGCTCACAGTGGGGTGGTTGGCAGCTGAGTGTGAAGTGGCTGGGATGAAGATCAACACCTCCAAATCTGAAGGAGTGCTCCATGGAGCACTCCTTCAGATTTGGGGGAGGAGCTAATCAGTGAAATCACCTGCTTTAGTGACTAGTTGGAGAGAAAACCTGCCGGGTCTCAGCCCTCCATGGCAGTAGTTTGACACCTGTGCCCTAGATCATGTCCCAAAAGGTCACATTGACTACAATGACTACACAGTGATTTTTCAACATTTTTCCTTCCTCACAGCCTCAGGGCATTATTACTTTCAGGATTAATTTAGCTTCACTCCACCACTACATCTCCAAACCAATAACTCACATACTCTGTACACTCATTGATCTGTATGGTGCATCTATGTATCTGCTGCAAAGTCTGTTTTGTAAAGGAAAGTGCATGAAAACTTCCATTTGCCTCCTTCTTGAGCGCTCCAGTGAGATCAGCCCTGCTTGTGGGCGTTAGAGCCGGGAATGCGTAAAATTACCGTATGGCTGTGCACAGTTTTGCTCTGCATCCCACTTGTGAAATCAGTCGATCTGGAAAATAGCTGCAAGCCATTGGACTTCAAGCTTAGCAGGAAGATTTGGCTACAACTTTCATCTCTGTTCCCTATTTCTGTCCCAGGTAAAGCCCGGCATGAGCCTGTGGCAGAAACGGCAGACGCAAACCAGCCTTCTGCTGCATTTTCCCCCAAATATGACTAAAGTGTTCGTGCACTGCTGTTGCTGGTGAAATGATCAGGAGATTTACAGGTTTACAGCACCTGTACAGGAACAGACTGAACACTGGGTCAGAGATGTTGCAGAGTGCATGAAAAAAGGGTTACAGAACTGAAATAACTCCGATGGATGAGCACTCACTGCTGCATGTGTGTTCGCTGGTGTTTCTTCTGTCTCTGTGAGCGTCAAAGTCCCACCCCTCTGCTCCAAGTTAGGGCACCTAACTTTGGGGGAAAATTCCATCACATTCAATGGCACAAGACATGCAATTTTTGATCCTGTCTGAATTATGCCAATATTTTTCATGTATGATATTTGACTCTTTACAAAATGATTTTACAAGTCACAGTTTGTCACAGAAGTAGCACAGTATCGTTTAGTTTTGTGCGGACTGCATTCCTGTCTTTCATGTTGTCCTTTAAGTGAAAATCATTACATGCCTTCTCGTATTTTGCTGTAGAAACTCAGTTTTGAACAGATTATGGAGAGACTGCATGACATCACATACACAAATCATATAATGACATATTTTCATATACAGTCACTCAACAGTTTTACACTCCAACTTAGACTTTCTTGACTTGTAAAATTATATACGTAAAAATGAATGCCATAATTTAGCTGGGTAAAAAAAATTATTGATGGTAATAGATTTTGTGGGGTCAAAGCCAGAAGAGGCTCAGTGTGTTATATTTGACATCTAGAGGTGACAGTGAAGATTGCAAATAATAGAAAAAAAATGGAACTCTTCCTTTAGAGCCGCTGTTTGCTGTGTCTGTCGTGTGATTTTTACCTCAAAGGACATAGTGCATGATAGCTAAATGATAAATGGTGAAGAAATAATGGTAAACACAAAAATGATGCAACAAGAACAATATGTTCAGTCAGAGGCAGACATTGTTCTTGCATCATAATCTGTTTGTGTCTCATCCAGTATCAGCGTCACCACTGCCACAGCTTTTAAAGAGACGTGCGACATTCATTTTCATGGGAGAGGGGAAATGCTTTCCACATTTTGACCAATTACACTCCTTCCAAAGTCACTGAAAAACGGTGGCAGCCTGATGGATCTCAATTTCGGATACAACATTCAGATACCAGGGTCAGAATTTGATTTTGTGAACCCCTGATAAAAGGCAGATCCATCCTGCCTTTTATCAGGGGTCCAGGCTGGTCCTTGTAGTGGAGTAATGGTGCGGGGGATATGTTCTTGGCACACTTTGGACCCTTTAGTACCCAGCATGGTATAAACACCACAGCCTACCCGAATATTGTCACTGACCATGTCCATCACTTTATGATTACAGTGTACCCACCTTCTGATGCTATCCAAAATCTTTGCAGAGTTTCCAGCATCTTGATAAATCTATGCCACGAGATTTAAGTTACTTTTGAAGGCCATGGGGTCCAACCCACTCCTAGCAAGGTGTACCTAATAAAGTGTACATCACATCACTAAACATAATCCGAGTTAACTAATACATACTACCAGTATGGTTGCCTCAACTTGGTAAGGGTGTTTTTTGCATTTCCACTGCATGTGACCAGGTACCACAGTGTGTTATGTGATACGAATTTTGGTCCCTGCTTTGCTGCAGGTACAGACAGGCCAGGCTGATACGAACATTGACCATAGATTTTAAGTGTGTGTTTTATTTCAGAGGTTAAATCTGACAGTCCTAAATTTCCTCCACAGCCATAATAGCCTCAGTTGTAGCTGCAGTTACCATAATGATCAATGTCAGGCAAAAATGCCACGTGCTGGCGCTGAAACTGAGGCAATATGAGTCAAGTTGATACAATCAGTGGTAAAGAGACATCCTCGTGCACGAGTGTTTGAATTTACGCTCAGACTGCTTTATGAATACACTTAGTAAAGCAGTCTGAGTATCCATGTAGAAAAGCACTATGTATGTGTGAGTCCACTTACCATAGAAATTTATTTCTGTCCTCTTCTCTATTTATGTTCTCTTGCAATCTTTTCCACATTTAGACATAGTATGTAAAATGGTTTCTCGCTGCCTTGATTACTGTCATGCATCGTCTCCTATCTCTTGTCTGCATCTGGCTCAGAACAGTCTCTCAGCAGTGAAGTGAACCAGCTGCAGATGAGCAAGGAAAAATAGTGTCTCACCCCGGGCCAACTGTTCAATACGCTGCTGATGTTAATGTGTTTTTAAGTAATGACCTTCGCATAGTGTAATTTGCATGGTGTATATGTGTTTCCAGTATTATCTACCCTCTACCTTTGCATTTCTTGTTGCATTGTGCTTGAAACAGTATATTATGCATTAAACATTATTTCAGTCTGTGCTGGAACCAAAGGAAAAAACTGAGAAAAACAGCAATTTCATGCAACCATTATCTTCTCTCTAGCAGAGGATTTAAAGACCTTGTCTGTGTGTGGAGTGTTATTTGGGCAGGTCACTTGGCTCTAAACGGAGGCTCAGTTTTCTTTTCTCCCCCCTTTAGTATTCTACCACACACACACAAACACATCCATAGTGGCTGTGTTTCTCCCTGCCCACACCTTGGTGCCATCCCTCAGGTGGGTTTTCAGCTCTTTGACATCACAAGCAGCCCACTGCAGCTTTCAGAATCACATCAGGTGGCATTGCACTGTACTGAAGAGAAACAAAAAGGGTTAATGGAACCACTGACCCAGCCTGGACTCTCATTGACATTTTGCCCCTTAAACTTTCTGCCCAGTGGGAATGACCACAGGGTCCACCGTCACTTTTTTATTTCTTTTGCTCTGCTTTTTGGCATAAACACAGGTCATTAGTCCAACATATCACATGGCATAAATAATAGGTTTGTGTCTGGCATCTAACCTTGCTATGCCCTGTTACACTCAAGTTGAGTATAACAGTGACCGTGGCCATTCTACAACTTGTAGGAGGTGTTTCAGCCTGCAGAACAACAGGGAACAGAGCCTAAACCAAATATTAGATATAAATTCTGCAATTGTATATTTCTGCAAATCAAAGATATGTGCATATACAGTATGTTTTCTTGTTTTAATGTGTAAAGTTTTCCTTTTCTTCAAGTCATGAGCCGGTTCTGGTGAGTAGTACAGTCCATGACATTGTTCCTGGGGACAAACTCCCATGTGTTTTAGATTTAGCTCACAAGTTCACTTGTGTGGTCCTGGATGATTAATCTCAGTTTTACATGAAAAGACTTATCTGTGGTGCTGGTGATGTTCAGTGAACGTTACGTCATGTCCAGCTGCATAGACCTCATCTGGGCTAAACAGAAATTTTAAGATTCATCTGGTAGAGTTCAAAACATATAGGCTGAGGCTTGGTTATATTGACCAGCGTTCAATGACAACCTCTAATCATTTGCTACATGTCATTCCCCTGCTTATTTTCAGTAAAGATACATCCAGTAAACGTACAGAATATTAAAAATAAATTTTGAGTTCGTAGCCTTTCAAATTATGTCTTTTTATAAACGTTTTTGATGAAACATGATAGAATCTTTAAAGAAAAACTGCTGAGACAGAGGTGATTGTATTGTTTCTGCAACAGTGCAGAGGTGGGCCTTGAAGTCCAGCTCAGAGTTTCACCATGCAAGAAAGGAGATTATTTATCTGCTGCGAGACAATATGACATGTAGTACACATAACCATGTCGCCTGTGGGTTCTGTGCACTATAAAATAAGGAAACAAAATACTTTGTAGCCTCTTCTGAGTGTGGGGATTCATTTTTCAACCAGTTGTAAGACAAACTGTGATTGTCTTGACTAGCACAATATTCTTTAAAATTGGCAAACAGAGGTTTTGTTGGCTTTCTTCTCCATATTGTCATTTAAGGCCTTATCCTATATTATCAGTTCCGTGAAATGAACTGAACTCACCACTCACTAGGTTTCATGTATGTTATTAAAGTTGATGGGTACTTGGAAGGAGTGAGACGTCACCTGTCTATAAGACTCTTTTCATCAGAGTTAGAAAATAACTACTGTTCAATTCAAAGGTGTAGTCTAGCTAGTAGCTGCCTGTTCATGATGGACCGATATAAATTATTAAAACCGGCCAGTCAACATGGCTTACAACCTCACAGTTGTCAAGTTAATATGTCTGTTCTTTTTTCACTTTTCCAGATGAAGGACACAGAAATGCAGACTGTCTCCCCTCATGCATCTTGTTGTTAGATAAGCTACAGCTTCGAGCGCCGTAGCGGCTACTTCTTCCACTGTTTTCAGCAAGTGAGTGCATGACCTTGTAACTCGTAAGCCGTGTTGACTGGCAGGTTGCCTGTCTAATCATTTACAGCAGACTGCTACAGACAATCAACTGTCAAGAGCTAGAGTTCCACTATTGTCAACTGCATCTTTGTCGCTACAAACATTTTGAGTCAGTTTTTAATCACTTTATCTGTGTTAGACAATTATCTGTAAACACGTGAAGCAAAGGAAACCAGAGAAATATATGTATTTAGTGTGAAAATGTTGCTGTTCTGTCTCCAAACCAAAAAATGGTTTATAACTACATTTCTTATACATCAATAATACCACTGATGGCCTCTAATAATCCATAATAAACTTCGCTTTGATAATACTAAGCAAACAGCAGCATTTTATAGTGGTAACTGTTTTTCCAGTTGTCAGCATTTGCCTCCAAATGTATTCCCATAATCCGAGCCTATTTTAAGTTTTCATTTTTTTCTGACACAATAAAACAGTAATTTTGTTTGGGACTGGAGAGACCGAGATAAACAGGACTCTGTTTCAAATAAAAGCCAGGGATTTTCTACTCTACTAACACTGTGACAACTGCACAGTCACACATAATAACCCACTGTGACTAATGGCATCTGTTCTAAAAGGATTACTCTGCTACAAAACTACCATATCCACTGCAGTTTAAGGAGATGAGCCTCCTGTTTTTTTTTCAGAAATATGTCATAATTAATGAATACACAAAGTAAAGCAATTAATTTCAACTCGAGTAGCAAAACAGCACACTGCCAATTATCCATTTCCATTTATTTGTGGCCATATACTGTGTGTCTTTGGGGGGAAAGTAACACGTTTCAAAACAAAACCAGAGCTGTATATGAAGCCAAATTAAGCTACATGTGCATCTAAAATAAACAATTGTAATAATTTTTGTGAGATATCAAGACAGTAGGGATATTACAATCTCAACCTTTTTCCTCTTTCTACCTTTCTCAAAGGTGTTTTGGCCTGGTTTTACCTCATAACCTATATTGGCACACTGTAAAAAAAAAAATTAGTTAGTTCAACTAAAAAACTCATTGCAACAGACACATTGCTCTTAAATTGAAGAGACCAACTAAAAAATTCAAGTTTTGGAAAAGTGTTGCTCTAACTTAAATTATTTTGTTCATATACATTAATTAATAATTTATCTTTTTCTGAATGTATTTTCTTCTGTTGGCACAACAAAAGTAAATGAGCTGTACCAATGAAAGAATACAGTATGAGTTGAGCCAACAAAAATAAATAAGTTGTGCCAATGATAGAATCTAAATTGCGCCAACAATGGCGGACTGATCCTCGGTTGTAGAAACTAGCTCTGGGGACGTGGAATGTCACCTCTCTGGCGGGGAAGGAGCCTGAGCTGGTGCGCGAGGTGGAGAGATACCG
>JAQQAE010015496.1:0-12033 GCA_029823295.1 Pseudamia nigra
CTTTTGCTAAGTCCACTATCAGGAACCTGGGTGTGACTTTTGACTCTGCTTTCACTCTGGATGCACATGTTAAATGTTTTGTGAGTTCTCGTTTTTATCATCTAAGAAATGTTGCTAAATTGAGTTGTATTGTGTTACGGGCTGAATTAGAGATGATTATACATGCATTTATATCTTGCGTCTGCATTATTGTAACTCTTTGTTTACCAGTCTCAGTAAAACCTCCACGGATTGTTTGCAACTCGTCCAGAACGCTGCTGCAAGGCTTCTGACAAGGTCTCGTAAACATGCTCATATCACCCCCCTTTTAATTTCACTGCATTGGCTTCCCATCCATTTCAGGGTCCAGTTTAAAATCCTGGTTCTGACTTTCAGATCCCTGCATGGACAAGCACTGTCCTATATTTATGAGCCTTTAAGCTTGTATGTCACCAACAGGACTCTGAGGTCGTCTGATCAGGGTCTGCTGGCTGTGCCGCAGACAAGGCTGAAAACTAAACGTGACAGAGCATCTGAGGCTGTTCCACCCAAACTCTGGAACTCTCTCCCTTTGAATTTGAGATCTGTGGACTCGGTGAACTCTTATAAAGAGCAGCTAAAAACATATTTTTAAAACTGCATTTGGATGACTTACTCTTTTATGATTTTGTTGTGATTTTATGTTTCTTATTGTGTTTTATTGTTGTTGTTTTTATATTAGCATTTGGTTGTAATGAACTTTGTGGTTTTTTTCTTGAAAGGTGCTAGGTATATAAATAAAACTTAACTTACTTACTTACTTAAGTAATTCATTGATTAATTAACTAATTAATACAGAAATTGAGATATCCATCCAAAAGTTTGAAAAAAAGCTTTGAGGTGCATTTAGCACTACAGTATTTCAATCTTAAGATCTATAGAAAATCATTTTATTCTGATGCTCGTCACACAAATTTTGCCTGTACAGTGGTGCCTCGGACAAAGAGCTCTTCTGACAACGAGAAATTCGGATACCGAGGAAAAAAACTGCAAAAAATTTACCTCTGACAATGAGGTTTTAACTGGATAACAAGTAGTCACTTCCTGGTCTCGGCGAAGCTAACAGCTGTTAACCAAGCTACCACAGGCTAATGGCTAACAGCCGCTGTCAGGCCACACAAAACAACATATTATTCTGTATTTGCTTGTTTGACATTTTGCATTCTGAATATAGCTGAGACAGGAGTAATGTAAAGTAATAAGTATGGGTTTAAGTCCTGTGCTCAAAAGTTTCTTTTGAAATTTCACTAGCTGCCTCAGTGTCCCATTCTCACTCCCAAGTCATGACGCTTTGTCATGATTTCAATTCAAATTCTTCACATACTGACATCAAAGCACCCAATGTCATCAATTTGCAATGCACACATGGGCTGCTGGGGTTTGAGTCCCACTACATGCAGTGTATTTCTGTGCTTGTTGTGTCTTATCCTTCCCTGCCCTAACCATATGGAACCCAGACCCTGACAGCACTTCTTTAGCCCTACTACTTTAAAAATCCGCCATGAAAGTGACAGCAAGTGGGGAACACATATCATTCCTTATATGAAGTAGTTTATTCAGATGTATTGGTCCTGGCTGAACTGTCATATGGGTGGTATACAAAAAAATCTTGGTAATATGTGTTGCACTTTATGTGATATAAATATCTTAGTGGATCTGCCCTTGCTGCTCCAGGAAGTGACACTATGTGTGTGATGTTTTGCGTTGACTGAACACAGATGTCGAGAACTGGACCAAATGTCCCAATATGACCGTTGGAGGCAACCAGGAGGACAGACAGAACACACTCCCGCAGCAGAGGAAACACAAAGCCATAAAAACAAAAAGGACAGCATTTTTTCTGCTTTTCACTCTGGGAGAGCTGCCCCTGCTCTTCTCCCAGCCAGCAGAGCTAAGTGCTGCTTGTACAGGGCTTTCTCCACCAATATGACTACAACAACACATGTCGCATCCGCCTGACTGGCCATGTCACACCACGACGCGCCAAAACCCACCGCAACTGGCCGCAAACTGGCTGAGGCCGCACAGGCACACTTACCCTAACACCAGACTTCCCACGATTAACCATTACTCTGGGGGCTGGGGGGCTGCTTTTAGAGATCAACCTGGCCACGATGACTCAGCGGGCCACAACAACGCCCCCAGCCCCATTCTTTCTCTGACATAGTAAAACGGTGTATTCATCCGCTATGTCATACGGGCACAAACTAGATCCAGATCCAGGTGCTCTGTGATTAGATTAGTATTGACAGAACAGATGAAAAAACTGTCACAGTAGAGAAAACCTCCATGTGCATTTATAGTTAAACAGGTGAAGACCAGAGAGTTGTCTATGGGAGAAAAGGCAACTGATGTCAAACAGGTAGACCACGGAAAACATCAGTAGCTGATGACAGAAACATTGTGAGAACTGTGAAGAAAAACCCTTAAACAACATCACCAACAACCTCCAGAAGACAGGAGTGAAGGAATTACAATCCACCGTTCACAGAAGACTTCAGAAGCAAAAGTACAGAGGCTACACCAGAAGATGCAAACCGCTCATTAGCAATAAGAACAGGAAGACCAGATTGGAATTTGCCAAAAACTACAGAGACGAGCCTGAAAAGTTCTGGGACAAAGTTTATGGACTAATGAGACAAAGATTAACCTTTATCAAAGTGATGGAAAGACTAAAGTGTGGAGAGAGAAAGGATCTGCTCATGATCCCAAACACAAGCTCATTTGTGAAACACAGAGGAGGTCATGTCATGGCTTGGGCTTACATGGCTTCTTTTGAGACGGGGTCATTGATCTTCTTGGATGATGTAACACATGATGGCAGCAGCAAAATGAAGTCAGAAGTCTACAGAAACATTTTGTCTGCAAATTATATGTACATGTATATATATATAGATGATGATTTAACATGTTAATCATTTTTCTTTTGTCTCTGTAATGATAACAACTCAGATTTTAAAGTGACATTAAATTAAAAAGGATAGGGAAATTATATAATCAGAGGGAAAATAATCTTTTTATTTTTCTGCTTGCATCTACTTACCCCTTTGACGTCTTTTTTCATGTTTTTACACCTTTTATAAATTTTGCAAACTTTCACGTCATTTTGTCTCTTGTGACTTTTATATTGTTTTCATCTTTTAGCAATGCGATGTTCTCTTCTGTTTGCATCTTTTATGCCATTGTTGTCTTTTTGCACCTATTGTCTTTTTTTTACTTTTTTGACTTGTACATTGTTTTGATTTTTTGTTTTTGGTCATTTTCCTCTTTTTTTGTCAAAACATAAATACATTGTTTTCTTGTCCATGTATTGTATATTGTTTAACTTTTTTCTATGTTTTACATTGTTTTCCTCATATATGCCTTTTTCACATCACTTGCATCTTTTGTTTTGTTTTTGTCCTTTTGTGACTTTTACATTGTTCTCCTCTTGCATCTTTCATGCCATTGTCTAGTATCTTCAATTTTCACTCAGACCTAAAAATCTGCCTTGAATAAAATAATGATTTGACATTTATCAACATCAACTGTTGTGAAAACTTTTAGCATTTTCATGTCACCCTCCATATTAACCAGATCTCTTTTTTGGTACATAGTGTTATTTTGTCACTCTCTCCGACGTTACTTGTAAGATTTGACAAGAGATGATGAGATGGCCCGTGGCCTGTGTTCCAAAATGTAATTAAGATTTATCACCAGGGTGCACTTTCAGGGACACAAAGCATACTGGGAATGAGGGAAAACAGCTTGTACTAAGCGTGCGCTTGTTACGATTGACTGTGTAGAGCAAGTGAGCAGCATCTGACAGCCTGTTTAGGGTCTTGACTCCATTACACTCAACCTGACCCACTGCCATTCAAATTCCATCCCACCGCCACCACTCCCATCCTATACTATTGTATCTCCTCTTTGTTACTGACACTGGCAGGGAACTGAATTGAGAACCATATCCAATCAGCAGCCTAATGTCTCTACTCCCTCACTGTTCCTCTGCCTTTTTCTGTATTCCTCTTACAAACATGAATAACTCAGCCTGTGTATGAGCCTGTGGCTCTGCTACCAAAGCATGTTTTTACTAAAGCATTCATTGCTGTTAAAAGAATTTTGTCAAAGCTGAAAACATTTAATAAGGGAATATAATGTACCGGGTGCTCTGGCTTTCTTCTCCTGGTAAACCAAAAGGTGAACTATAATTGCATTCGGCTGAGCTGCAGTCATGCAACTTATATTCACATTTATTGGCCCTAGTTCTAATAATAAAATTACTATATGTCAAAACTGATTTTGAACTTTTATGACCCTTTGATCTTAATATTTTGTCTTCAGAAACAAAGCCATGAGTGCTAGTCCCAAGGTCATTCTGTGTTCAAGAATGGTGAACAGAGCTTCTTTTATTTGTTAGATCAAAGACAGTACAACTTCATAGGCTATTTTCAGACCTTACTGATCCTACAGGACAAATGCATGATCTAGGTCCTTGCATTTGACCTTAGGACAGGGAAGGTCAAGGTCCTTTAACATTCATAAGGTGCCCTACATCCTATTGCAGTGTTAATCCAGACAACCTGGATTAAATCATAATTGGCGACTTTAGCTCTGATAATAAAGTTGCTATGTCACAAGTGAATTGAACTTTTATGACCCTCTGACCTTGACCTTTTTCCACCAAAAACATAGCCACAAATGATAGTCCCAGGTTCAGCCTGTATGCCAAGTTTGAACAAAGCTTCTTGTCTTCGAGTTACAGCACAGACAGATGGCACCAGCTGTTCTACCCATAATAAACTTCTATCCTCACTTCTCCTCAGCAGGCAGCATGCTCAAGCACCTGCCCTTTCGCAGGTTAATTTACAGTGTGCTCTTTTGTGCAGTTCAACTTTGTTTTTTTAATTTTATTTCAGTTTTAGTAAAATCATGCATTTGTTGAAAAGAACATAAAACTTGAGATAATTCAGAGATTTAAAAAAATAATTAAGGCAGCCTTCTCAGCGTAGCACAGAGCTGACATCAGAATGAAAGGGCAGCTTTAACCTCTCATCCTCTCATACAATATCATGCATCTTTGTGTAAATGTGTTTATCACGTATATATACCCTTAAACAGGACATCTGTCGGTCATGGTGTCACTTATTTCATCTTTTTTTTTTGGATGAATCACACAGATATTACACAAACCACAAAAATTGTAAATAAATGTTATAAAAATTAAATGACAGATAAGTATCCCCATGCACAAGTACGTTTCACAGCTGAAGCGCAGACAGTTTGAGTAATATGAGTGCAACTGGGCCATGCCGAAGTGCGGTGTGCAAGAGGCAGCACATCTATGCACAAATGGGTGCACGCGGACCTGATGCATATCTGATATTAAAGTCTCTTCTCCTGCTGCCTCCACAGTAGGGCAGTGCGATTTAACTGAAAATCATCGCCTTACATGATATAGAACTCCAGCAGAAGTCAGTGGGTGACCACAAACGACTCAAACGAAAGCCACAGAGTCAGTTTTTTGGTAAAGGAACATGATGGACAGACACCAAGGTACTGGCACATTGCCCGTGTATGGCAGAATAGCAAATCATTGTATCAGATGGGGTATAATGATATTGCATGACAAGGTGTAAGATCATTTTATATTCTGTTGGATTCAGGTTCACATAATACAACAGTTTTTAGTAAAAATTATGTTGGTATATGATGGGATAAAATTTTGTTCCATGTGCCCCTTTTCTAAAGTTGACCACCTGCCCTTTTAAAGGTTTCTGCACGTCCCTGCTCCCCAGTATTTGTTTTTCTACTCTACGTCAAATATTTAGATTCTGTTCTGCACTGTTTAATTCCACTACTAGAGCTGGGCAATAAATCTATAATGGTTGTCATTTTGTGATTCATATGATTTTGTACTGTGATATGTAATGATGAGTATTCCTTATGAATATTATTCTTTCTTCTCTATAAAGATAAGAAAACATATTTTGTAGTATTGTGATTTAATGACATATTTTTTATAAAGTCAAAATATAGAATTTTAAAATTTGAGACAAAAAGGTTTTTCCTTCTTTAACAGTTTTTATGTGATCATTGTCTTGTGTCTTTTCCATCTTTGTGCATGTATTACATTGTTTTTGTCAGTTTTATGTTTATCTTTCTGTCTTTTTGCAACTTGCATGCTTTGTTCATCTTTTTGTATTTTTTGCCTCTTTGTATGTTTGCATGCAATGCTTTTTCCTCCATAATTGTTTGTGCATTCTCCTTGACATCCAAGCAAGTTGACTCAAATCAGAACTACAATTACAAATTGCAATAAGGCTGCACAGTTAATAGCACTGCAGCTGTAGTCAGAATATCAATCTGTGCAAATCATAATAAAAGTCCAGATTTAGGAGAATTGAGGTGATCTCATTTGCAGACTAAAAATCCACAACCTCTGTTGGCTGGTCCTGTGTATTTGCTTTTGTGTTTTGTTTTTTTTTTTGCATTTTGTATTTCTATGCTTTTGTATTTTTTTATGCTAGCTTGTATGCATGACTGTACTAGAGCTGCAACAATTATTTGACTAATTGATTAGTAACTGATTATAACATGGGACTGTTTTGATAATAAGCTAATCAGTCTGAGTAATGGTAGTAGCTTAACTGTAAAAAGTACTAAAAAATAAAATACTATAAATTCTCTGATTGCATTATCTTAACTGCGAGCATTTTCTGGTTTATTTCCTCTTCTGTAACAGTGAACTGAATATCCAAAACGAGACATTTGATATTTTGACTATTTTTTTTTTGTGCAGTTTTCAGGCATTTTGTAAACTAAGTGATGACAAGAGAAAAATGATCAACAGAATAATTAACAATTAAAACAGCTTCCAGTTGCAGCTCTAGACAAAATGAGTAGATTCAAGTCACAATCGCAGTATCATCCATAATAGTTTCAATTGTCATTTTTTCCCCCAAATCACGTACCTATATTTAAACATGATAATTTACTACAAGTCAGAAATTAAATATCATATCACTAAATATGGAACAGCACAAAAAACAAGGCATTTAGTGTTGTACGAATGCACGATTTAAGAAACTATGAAGTAAATCACTATGTTGAATGACTCACCTGTGTTGTGTGACTGGCTGCGTTGTTGTGGCCTTGGATTGAAAAAAGGTTGTAAAACTGTTATCTGCATGGTCCTAAAACTAAAAATCACCACATGGATCTTATCTGAGCAAACTAGATGAGACTGCCACTCTAATAGCAAAGTTGGGATATGTGTGTATGTGTGTGTGTGTGGGGGGAGGTGTGTGGGGGTGTGTGGGTGTGTGTGTGTGTGTGTGTAAGTGTGTGTCGTGTGCGTTCATGGCCCAAACGTGGACACTGAGGCCTCCCTAAAACATCACTAAACAGGCTTTATGTCATAGTCTCCTCCCCTCTCTGAAACCCAGCACAGCAAAATGGACCTGAGAAGAATAAAACTACTGAGTAAAAAATAAAAAGTACATAAAAATAATTAAGGGTGAAGGTGAGGTTTGAACATTCAGGTGAAATTTTTATTCCTGCATTTCTGGATCCTTCTGGAGACAGTTATTAAGGGAACAAAAATAGCAAGAAAATGAAGAAAATAGGTCACAAAATGAAGAAAATTTGGCATGATCAGTAGGTTTATTGTAAATGATGCTTAGATTGTTTTATGTATATATAAATATATATATGAGGAAATCTAAAAGATTAACAATAACATTAAAAAATATGCAAGCATATCACAGGATTGTGCAAATATAAATGAACCAAGTGACAGTGAACCAAAATATATTAACATTCATTTTAGTTTTCTGTAGTAAAACACATGTCATTAATGATATGAAAATCAAAGTTAGAAAAAATGAGGACAAAATTAGCAAAATAATAATAACACTATAAAATAAAATTGGAAATAAAGAGTTCAAGCCATAAAGTGAACAAAAATGAGAAAAATAAGCGACAATATGAATAAAATTCAGACCGAAAATTCACAACATCCAAATTTTTATTGTAAATGGATCCACATACTGTAAGCATTTTGTATATTTGAAAATGATCAAGAAAATGAGCAATAACAAACAAAAAATTAAAAAATGAACGCAATATTCACAGTATAATTTCTCCATTATATCAACAATATAATGGAGAAAATGAACACAAATAAACAAAATAGCAAAAAATGAAGAACAATGAATGCAGAAATCAAGAAAATGAACAACAGCAAACAAACATTTTCTAAAAATATACAAAATGATCAAAACAATGAAAAATGAACACAATAATCAAGAAAATGAGCTATAACAAACAGAAAACATAAAAAATGAATTAAATAATCAATAAAGTCAGCAAAAATGAACAAAATAATCTAAAAAAAATCACTGAAAATGAAGAATGCAATGAACAAAATGAACAAAAAAGAACCAAACAATCAAGAAAATATGTGCAAGGATATTGACGAAAATGGTGACAAATGAACCCAGCAATAAGCAAAATTGTTATGATTTATGTAATTCAGGATTTTGTGGAGAGGTAAAAGTTGCATATTACCAGGAAACTATGAATTTAAACTGTTTTTGTGTATTTTACTGTAACAGGGCGCAAGTACTTAATATAGCTATAATGCCGCACTTGCAGATCCACCTCCAGAAGAAGTGGAAGGGGAATTAAGTGCTGTCCTCCTCTTCCCCAGACCGTCTCACCTGTTTTGGATTCAAATTAACGTTGGACTGTCAGGCTTTGTGTGTATTTGTGTATGCATGTGTGTGTGTTGCTGAGGTAAGAGTGTGTATCATCTCCTTGAGGCAAATTTCTGTCAGAGATCAAGACCCAGTGTGGAGTCTGAATGGCAAGAGAGCCTATTAGGTGAAGCGATATGACATCCACCTCGCCTGCTCACCATTGTTATTTTATCCTAAATGACACACACGTACACAGACACACACCTCTGTTTGCGAGCTTCGGGCACTTGGAATTGTAATGCTGATTTGTACAGTTCAAGGGTTTACCCCTCTTAATTCCTGCCTTTTTCATCAAGGGGATTAACGGCCCTGAAGTAAAGCAGAGCTGGTTTTATTAGCAGGAAGAGTAGGAGAAATCAGGCTTTAATCTGAAATGAAAGAAGTTTAAAGAATACACACAAAGAGCGGAGAATGGACTTTCCAAAAACAGTAGTTCTATCTAAAAGATAGACACACGTGCATGGATCATGTTTTATTCTTCCTCAATAAAACAGTTTCAGTTCATCTTTACCTGGTTGTTTGTGGACTGCCTATAAAAAGTATTCCTCCCCCTTTTAATGTTTTCCTTTTTATTGCCTTTAAATCAATGTCTATGTAATAATGTCAATTAACTGAAAGTATACAAAGGAAAATAGTCCATAAGCACCCCCCCCCCCACATACACACACACACACACACACACACACACACACACACACACACACACACACACATACGCCTTGAAGTCAGTTGTAGATGTGCATTTGGTTGCAATTTAAGCATTCAGTCTGTGTGGTAGGTCTCAGACAGCCTTGCACATCTGAACACTGCAATATTTACTCTATTCTTCCGTTAAAACTCAGTCATGCTGGTTGGTGATCAGGGTTAAACAACTCTTTTCATGTCCAGACAGAAATTCTATTAGACTGAGGTCTGAGCTCTGACTTGATCACTTCAGAACATTCACAGTGTTGTCTTTAAACCATTTCTGTGTAGGTAGTTCTCTTGCAAACTGAATCAGTTTATTCCTTAATATATCCCTGTACTTTGCAGTATCCATTTACTCTCTACCTTTACAAATGCCTTCCAGGCCCTGCTGCAGAGATGGATCTCCACACCATGACTACCATGGTTCATGATCGTGATGGTCTGTTTATGACGGGGTGCAGTGTTCACACATAGCGTCTGGTCTGGTGGCCAAAAGCTACATTTTTGTCTCAACAGACCTTCTTGTAGTTGACTTTGGAGGCCCCACATGCCTTAGGTGAACTCTGATTAAAGGCCCCTGTACACAGGATGGCAACCTTTGTGCCACCTTTGAGGGACCCAAAAAATGGCCAGGACACTCAATGACCGCTTAAACCCACAAAATTCAGTGTCTATATAACTGCACCTGTGATCATTGTGCCTCCCTTGAACCAACAAAAATGCAATTTTTGGGCATTTTCATGGCGACCTATGAGCATCCTTTGTGTCCACTGAGTCACTTAGCTGCTTCCTCTGTGCCTCCCCTGTGCCTCCCCTGTGCCTCCTCTGGTGATCCAGATTGATGGGAAAATTTGCAGCAGAAAGTGTTCTTTACCTCTTGACCACTGGGCAACCACTGTGCCTCCATTCTGCAATCACGGTAATGCTTGTGCCTTCCTTCTGCCTCCTTTCAACAACCAACCTCCTCGGCGACCTTTGTGCAACCGTTTTGAACATGCTCGAAGATTTACGGTGACCATGGTGTCCATGGCGATGTGTGAAATGACCATGATTCTGCCTCCTTTCAGCCTCTAATGGCTGCCTGGCAAATTTTATGGTTTCACACAGGAGGCACAAAGGTCGCTATCTGGTCGCTAAAGGGAGTTTAAGTGAAAATTTAATCTGAGCTTTTTGCTCTTTGCCACTCCTGCATAAAGCTTGTATTGGTGGACAACATAGCCAACACAGTTTCTTCCATCTCACTACTTTGTGTCGTCTCTCATAAGTCTCTTTCAGTTTGTGAGGACAGCCTGCTCTAGGCAGATTTATGCATGTGTATTATTCCTCTCATTTCCTAATGATGACTTTAACTGAACTCTGGGGCATGTTCAGTCACATGGAAAGGTTTATACTTTTCAAGGAGTTGCTCGGTGTTCTTTTGTCTTCATAGTGTAGGAGTGCAGGAATACTGATTCATCATTGACTGGACCTGCCAAACACAGATGTCTCAACCATAGCCACTTAAGACACATTCAGTGCAGATTAGTTCCCTTCCACAAACTGAGAGACTACCAGCACCATTTGTCTGGACCCTATCAATTTAGGACAGTCACGTTAAATGGGGTTGAATACTTACACTACCAATCAAAAGTTTTAGAACACCCCGATTTTTCCAGGTTTCTGTTGAAATTCAAGCAGTTTAAGTTCAATGAATAGCTTGAAATGGTACCAAGGTAAGTGCTGAACTGCCAGAGGTTAAAAAAAGTTAAGGTTTCCCTAAACTGAAAAAAACATGCATTTCAGAATAGCACAAAAAGTTCTTTTTAGGGAACAAGACATGGGTTAACAACAACTGTTCTGCACCAATGGAGGTCGATCAAGCCTTGAAAATGGGTGCAACTAATTCCTACATGTGTCCCAATTTTGCTTGATTAATTAAAACCCCCTCTGTCTGCATAAAAGCAGTGCTGGAACACACTGTGGTACCATAGCCTCATGAGCATTATTTGAACACTATTGTACTGCAGAAAGCATTGTGTTGCTATAAAAATGCCGAGAAAAAGGCACAAAAACAATGGACGAGAGACAGACCAGAGTTATTTTGGATTATACGTATATTCTTTTTTTATTAACTGACGTTGCTTCATAGAAAACCACTTGAACTTTAACACTGACAGGTTGTTTTTTTTGTAAATTCTTGTCAATTATAGCCATATTATGTAGACAAAGTGGAAAACATTCAAGATGGTGAATACTTGTTACAGGCAGTGTAACGTTTGTGTCGCTTAAAAAACTGACTTGCATATAGAATCGTTGTGAATTTTTTCATGGTTGGCTTCATTTTTGTTCATTTTTAGTTAATTCTCTAGATTATTTTCTCAATTATTGTTAATATCCTTGATTAGTTTGTTGACTTTGAACAAAATAAGTCAAATCCCTCTTATTACACATCATCTTATCTTTTACATTTAAATAGTAAAATACATAAAAAAAATAATACTTGGATTAATTGATAACAAAAGTATAGATTCTTCTTCTTTTCCTTTCGGCTGTTCCCTTCAGGGGTCACCACAGCAAATCATCTGCCTCCATCTCACCCTATCCT
>JAQQAE010015497.1:0-12032 GCA_029823295.1 Pseudamia nigra
TCCAGGTCATAGTATCCAAGGCGTGTGGTTTTTCTTCCGTCAACTGGACTGGAAATTTGGTTGAAGACGTTTCGCTATCTATCCAGGGAGTTCTTCAGAACTGAAGAAGCTGACGGAAGAAAAACCACACGCCTTGGATACAAACACAAGTTCTACAGATAAACTTGTTACAGATAAACTTGATATCCAATTGTGTCATTGTTGGTCTTTAAAACCACATCTGCAGTATTTTAACGCTGTCCCAACAATGGAGGTCATGTCATTTCAGCTCTGAACAGTACAGCCGGCCGCCTGTTGGAGCGCCACACTGAATGCTTGCATACTTAAATATCTGGTAAAACAAAGCAGCATAACAGGTATTTACTGAATCAAAAGCAAATTACACTGTCATTAGCAATGAGACAACTATTATTATATTTTGTAGGTGTAATATTCAAAGTATTTTATTTTTAAGGATTAATTTTTATATAAATGTTGAAACATACGGGATTACATTTATACAGCTTTCATAATCACACACTGAATGTTTGCATCCTGGAGGGTCCATTGTATAAAACAGGAATTAACAGTCACAACTACATTCTTATTTTAAGACTTATACTCTACAAATAATCAATGATATAAAGGTGTGAAATATTAATACATGTAATTGTTTATCTTACCCTTAAATGCGCATGAAAGATTAATTCACCAGTGAACATATGCATTTGTACTTTGAGCTTTGCACAGATAAAGGTGGAGCAATGTGCAGATTGTTGTCAGAACTTGATCTAAAAGGTAGGAGTCAGTGAAGAGGACGATGAAGATGAGTTTTATATAAATGGGAAGAGTGAGAATTGAACCAGCAAATGTTTATTAAAAAATTATACCCCTTTTCAAGCATTAAATGCATATGCAAGTACCCATTTTTTTTCTCCATTTTTTTCAAATCTGTGCATGCAAAATCTGAAATAAATTCACTAATTAATAGATAACACATTTTCAAAGCTGAAAAGGCAAAACGGTCTGACACTATTTTTATACCCTGCACAATGTGTCTTGGGGGATATGACCTCCAAATTAGAAAGTAAAAGTCATATTTTGAAAAAAAAATCATGAATTTGTGTTATTTTAGCATAGATACATTAGGAAATAACAATAAATGAATTTTCCAATATATTTATATGTGCTTGATCATTTAAAATTTAATACTTTTACACACCTGGTCTATGCTCTACACCCCTGTTTAACAGCATATACAGTACATCCCTGGAAAAACTATTTCCTCCATTTCACGCTTGTGCAGACTCATAACCAAGTACAAGTTTATGTTGGACTAAAATATGCTAAAACTGACACAAATTCTGTGAATTTAGGAGATGATGCGGACCTACAGGCCAATTAAATGACTATAAAATCAGCAATTACCTTATTATGAACAGAGTTTGATGTGTTTGATAAAGCGACAGTACTAAAACATGTTTCACAATAAAAGCCTCATCAAGAAACAGATGATGTCTGTCCACTAAAGAATTACAGGATGTATTGTTTGTATTGTCAAAGTAGCTTCATAGAGCAAATGGTGAATTTATAAAAGCTGTTTGCTTCATTAAGAAGGGAAATACAACCACCCATACGGCAGACATTGGTGAAAACAAAACCCTGTCCTTCTTTCACATGTTAGAGAATGACATTTTAATAACAACTTCTGGGGTGGAGATGCTCTGTGGATGCAGCAAAGTGGCAGACTAGTGATGCATGTCCATGTACCTGACCTGACCTGCCCTCCATTAAGACTCAACCTGCCCCTCCCCCTAAAGCGGCTAAAATTCCCATGGAGAGGATTCAGTCCTACCCATCTTCTAAATATCTTTGACTTTTTCCATGCTTCTCTGTATGCAGGCCACCTTTTTTTTTACATCTAAGATCTGATATCAGTACACATCACCTCCTGTCTGTCTCGGAGACAGAGCTAGCAGTGTTTCTGATAGAGAAAAGAGACTGTACTGACTGAGAAAGATTGCTTTGATGTGACTGCTCAGGGGCTCGAGATGGACTGAAGCTTTATCCTCACACAGTCAACATCTCCTCACTATATGCGTGCCAGGTTTGTTTTACCATGTTTCTGCACATTCGACAGTGCTAAAATAATTTTTCATTCTGTTCTCCTGGATTAAACAGTAAATTTTGCACATCCAGGGTTATGCAAATAGACCCAAGCATGCATCTCTCGCTATATAACATATCTCTTTTCATCATTTGCACATTCAACTCTGGTGTTGTAGTTTCTTGGAGCTATTGTGGAAAATTTATGCCTGCATTTCAGTTCATGCTATCTTTATGAAACATGCTATGAGCTGAATGCCTGCTGTGAGATGAAGGGAGAATAAACATCATGATCAAAGCAGGATAATTGTCTGTCTCCTCTTCTCGTGTGCTGTAGTTGAAGTAATAAAATGCTGATCGAAAAATAAGATTGGATTTTGGCGATATAACTGATCTGGTATACAGTACAGTCACATGACAGAAGTATCAAACGTGTCTGTTCAGATGTGTTTGTGTGTGCATTTGTACCAACAACAAAAATAAAAGAAACATGGCTTCATCAGCTGTATGTGCCTTCACGTGTTGAACTCCTCTGCCCTTCTTTAGTTTCAAATGCCACTGGGAAATACGTCCAGCTGTGTCCACACAGAAGTCCACCAAAGCCTATGTACACTCAACATGTAATTAGAAACTGGACTGTTTGACTGTTATGCTGAATGTCTTCCATGTGCTACATGTGCCTGCATGAATATGTATAGTCATGGCGGCTTCCATCACACTCCCTATAAATCGCATAGTCTGACAACATATGCTTGTTTTCCTGTTACTGCTAAAATTCATCTGTAGGCAGTGTCATCTTTTTCTTTTATTTGCCATTTGTGAAATGCTTCAAGCCTCTTAATGGTGTTTTACCTGCTACTCACATGATAAGGACAAATACATTGGGCCACCTTGCTGCTACAGGAATTTGGATATCTATTTCTAAACATGTACTGAGCTGCTCCAAATTTGTGGTCATAAGCAGGAAATCAATGTACAAAAATAAACAATATGATAAATAAAATTAACAAAAATGGACACTATAATCAGTGAGGCAAATGGAAATGAACAAATAATGAAGGAAATAATCAGCAAAATTAACAAAAATTACCGGTAACTATCTGATGAAAAATGAAACGAGAACAAAGTCAGGAGAGTTTAAAACAGGAAGCTGAAGGTGCATCAACTGTTTGAGTTTATTCTTGAATATCAGTATGTTTTGTTCATTACTTTCTTCATTTTTTATTAATTTATTATGTTTGTTGGTAATTTTGTTGATTATTTTGTTCATTTGGTTGGTTTTATTGTTCACTTTTGACCATTTTACTTATTATAGTGTTTTGTTCATTAATTTAAAGAGTATGGCCAACAACTTGGACCAGTTTAGATACAACAAGGATTATAAACAGATGTCCAGGTTCATGTACTGTAGGTGCAACAGGCATATTCCAGTGCTATATATTGTATGGTATAAGGTGTATTTGTCCTTTGCTGCTCCACAATTCTCCCTTTCCTTTGACTTTTCCTCATGTTAATAACTCCTAACAGTTGCTGCTTTCGGAACAAATAAGATGCTTTCTCATTTTGCTCCATGGACTGTAGCACAGTGACTACATTACAATATAACAGAGACATAGAAAGCCAAAGGCCAGCAGGTGAGTCAGTGTGCACATGGCCCCCTTTATGGTCCACCTGTTCCTTAAACCAAAGAATAGGGCTGCTGGGGGTTGATACTGTCAATCTGTGCATAAAAACACACAGGCATGCGAACACAAACACACTCACTGCACTCTACATGACCCATATTTGGAAAATGACAGCGAGAAGGAGGGAAGTTGTAAGCATTGCCCGCTGGCCTGTTTCACCTGATCAAGCTGCTGGCTCGAACCAACAGTCGTGACAAAGCAACCGTGAAACTGGCTCTACCAGGAATTTTGTGAATCATGCCCATAAAGAGGCAGAGGGGGGGTTGTGAAAGGCCATTTTTCATTTCGTGCAGCTCAGGTGAGTTTCATTGTCCAGGGTCTCACAGATGTTTTCTTTTTCCTTAATAAAATCTTAACTAACATAGACAGACTCACCATATTAACAACAATGCATCCTGCCTATCATACTTATTGTGATGTTATACCCCTAAATATTGTCTTTTTCTCTTGGTCCACTGAACAGGATTAATGCTTTCATCTACTCTACATCTAGTCATTGTTTTGTAGCTAAATTATCAAGCTTGATTTATACCTTATCTGCTGTTCATGGTATTAGGCAGACATTAACTCTTAAAAGACTTGAGTGGAACAATTTTTGGTTTGCCTGACTCTCCCATGTATATTTTCCCTTTCAGACATATTCCAGCAGTTGGCATCATAAACTGACACTTCAATTATTCAACTTTATCATTTGCATTGTTGAAAATGAGGAATTTACTGATAATTTTGCAAACAACAAAACCCAGAAAATCTGAAAGATTTGTGACTGTGCCATGGAGGGGGGGGGGGGGGTCATTTAGGTCTTTGAGGGTTAAAGGTTATTTAAGTCAGCAAACGTTTTTCTTATGTAAACAGAAGTCTATCAAGCATGGCCATTTTTGTCGCAGTGAGTCATTTTATAGTTTTGTGTCATGGAGTTTGGAGTAATAAAGTTTTCTGGGGGATTTGAGGAGGTCTAGTCAGGGTAGGGGAAGGGTTACTATGGTAACCATCACCTAATGTGCATGTTATTTAGCATTAATAATTACAAAACCTACCGGTATTTTGATCAACAAAAATACAATAGCTAGAATCACTAAATTTTGACACATGACATATTAGACTCCAGAATACCTCTCGCTCATTAAATGACCTTGAAGATCAGTAGAGTCTGAAATGACTTTTATACATTTCAAGTTATGCTGTTTTGAAATGACATATACCACTGGAGTACTGACTATGCTGTGACCTTCAAGGAAAAAGGCCAGGTCACAGTCAATATCAAAGGCATACTGTATATCAAAATGTCATTATATACAGTACATAAAATTGCAATACCATCAAAATGTTTCCAGTAATTAATGTTCCCAAAACTAGGTGGGGGATTTGCCATTTCACAGCTTCTTTTTTGTGAATTAGGCTCTATCAGCGCGAATAGCTTTTTGTCCTAAAATTACCAACTTTTGCTATGTTTACATCCAGCATTCACACTACTCAGATTAAAAAAACTAAGCCTGTTTTGGTAAAAAAAAAAAAAAAAAAAAAACTCCAGGACTGGGTTGCAGTGTAGACAGACAAAACAAATGTCAAGTCCTGCCATTTGTTCCTACCCTCAAGAATGTCCAAAGGAAGTCAATGGTATATGGACAGATCACCACACTTTCACTTGTAGCTGCTTGTTTCAGTTTCAGAGATAAGAAAAACAAATGGTCAAATGTGTGTATTGTACAAAAGTGTGAAACACAAAATAGATGGGATAAGGCATGAATCCTAATCTCCACAGAATGTAACTTTAGTTTATAATTAAGTGCATGGAAAGTGACTGTGTTCCCCAATATCAATATGATCCCCAGTACCTATGTTCCCCTATGCTATTGCTATTTTTTTGTTAACCCCAACAAAAGACCATTGAACATAGGTACCAGGGATTATAGCTGACCCCAAATGCCTGTGGGAGGAGGGCAAGGTTGTTGAGAGTCAATAATGACAACTACATTCACTGTCTGTTTAGTTATTTATGGCATAAAGAAGGCATTAACCCTTAAAGACTTGGGTGGAAGAGTTTTTGGGTTCTATGTATTGCTCACTGATTCATTCCATTTCCAGAAGTAAACAAGACTCCAAAGATCCAACAACTTCTTGAAGTGTGAATGTGAATGTCACAAGAACCACAACAGAGCTAACAGGATTTTACTACAATACACGTTAGAAACTTTAAGAATGTGTGGCCTGTGTTGCAGGTAATTTTCATATCACTTTCTTCACTGTTCACTTATAAGTATAAGGTGTTAAAAATGATTACTTATCGTCTCCTTCTTTACCAAAATAGCTAAACAAAAAAAAAAAAAAAACTTGTGGTAGCAAATGAGATTAATTTAAAATTAAAATTTGGAAAGTGCCATATTGGTGTAAGTTGGTTTATATTGAATTTATTCATAAGACTATAGGTGATTATGTTTCCTCTGTGCATTTCTGTGGTTGTCAAGTCAGGTTAAGTTTAGTAAAATCTTGGCTGCACCCTGAACGGAAGCACAATTACTACACAAAAACATAATGGAACACATGCTTGCGAGAACACCAATGCTCATGCTGGCATCTCCAACCTACTGATTATGTATGAAAAAACAAGGCTTTGATGGAACAAAGCTGATGGTTAAGTAAAAATGTCCTCCTGTTTTCTTTGTCATACATTTGAAAAGCCCACAGGCAAGACAGACACCAGCTCGCTGAGATTTCCTTAGAGGCTCAAGTCCAGGAGACACGTCAGGCACTGCTCCATTTGCTTTGTACACTTCTTCCAGAGTGATGACTTATTCACAAGAGCCTCTTGGGGTGCTGGACACGCAGTGCACGTCTTGCAGTTTTTCCAGAGAACAAAGGCATATGGATATGGTAATCCTTTAGCCTGTTAAGGAAAAACAAGTTCAGACAGACTGGAAACTAATCCTATTTGACACACAATGTTGTGCTTTTTCCCATGTTTTACTATCACATGGATTTAATTACTCTATCACTACCACTGGATTTAAAATGTCCTAAACAGAAGACACAGTAAGTAGTAAAAAGTACAGTTTAATGTAGTGTGACAACAGTGTCCATCTGGCCTGTTTATCATGTGCACCACCCACTGCATGTAAAACAACATTTCAGAATTTGACACTATTTCAGAAAACAATGCAAGTCACGCGGGGACATGTCAACAAATGGATGGGGTCTGTACGGTTGGGCATCAAGGTGAGGGAAGGAATATATTTAGGACTGACACTGTGTCTTCCCAACACGATAAAGACATTCGTCTGTAGCTCAGTTATGGACGGTTACTAAGCTCTGAGCCGTGTGTGTGGTCCGAGATAACCATGAGCAAAGCATGGCCATGAATAGCTAATGGTGTGAGTGTCACCAGCTAACAAAACACGATAACATCACTTCTTTTGAATATCGGCCTCCGCATCCAACTTGTTGTGTCCTTTGAGGAGCTGCAATGAAGTGTTGGAGTTTGTCTGTCCTCATTCTGACTTTGCACAATGTCAGTGCAGAGTCTGAATTTGATTACATCCAGACTGGGGCAGTTTGACTGACGAAGGGCATTAATTAATGGATACAGTGAATGCAACACATACCAGAGTTAGCTGAAAAGTGGCTTTTGTTTGCAACTATATCTTTACCTGTTAATAGTTAGAATATAAGTGTCAAAAATGTTTATAGTAGACATGAGTAGAACTGTTCACAGAAACGATATTTCATGTCTTTTTCAACAACTTCATACCTATGGTTTTGAGAAATTGCTTATGACTGGTTTAAACATGGGCAGCATTAGGCTTGGTTAATACACAAAGAAATTACCAAAAATGCATCAGACAGTATCCACAATGTAAAACTGTTAATATTTTAAAGCTAGAAAATGTTTTTTTTTCTAACCATAATGCAAGCATTTACTGCCGTAACCAAAACGTCAAGACACAAACACTTCCTAGTCGTGGGTTTTCATCATACAATCCAATGTTTTCTTTCTGGTTGTGAGAGCAAAAAAAGTAGCACATCCTTTTTTCAGTGACAAAATCGAATTTCCCTACAAGTGAAATCAAACATTAATATCAAACTGTAATGTAGGGAGTCTGAAATTTATAACAAACTCTAAAAGTTGTCACAATCCAGTCATATATGAAAGTCATATCTCTGAGGCTGGATTATATGAAAGGGAACAGCTGATACTATTTTAAAGGCTCTGATGTCTCTCAGGACAAATGAATCACGCCCACTCTTTCTTGGAAATCAGCTTCATAACCACAGTTGGTAAGAACTGTTCCTCAAACAGTATCGATCCAACCGACCGGGTCTGTACTTTGAAAGCATTAAAGTTAATTTACCTGACTCGGAGGCACACAGGGTGAACGTGAGCATTTAAAAGAGAACCTGTGACTGAGATAATACTCTGCTTAAAATGACTGATTTCAAAAAGAAAGTGGCCAGATTGAACTCTTTTCTAAGAAACACCTGTTCAGGAGCAGCAAAAAAAAACAGTCCCTCACAGGCAACAGTTTGAAGAGAAGTAAACACTGGTTTGCCAATTCAAACTTCAAAAGCTAAGCTGCTGAATGAGGACAATCTTTCTATGATAGGTTTTAATTAAATTCTGATGGTAGTCCCAGCTGGTATAGTAGCATGTCTGACAACAATGTAATATCTTCAGGCTAGTAAACAATACAGGGGAGAGGACTGTTAATACTGCATGCCTTCATTTTTCAATGTTTCATATCTCCCTATGAATTGAAACTGTGTTTAGTTCCTGAAAATGTGTACAGAAAAAAGAAGTTTCATATGAGAGAGCTTCTGAATCTGTCAAATATTGTTCATAACATAAAAATTTGAAGAACAGTTCACCATGGTACAGTGTAAATTACTTTGTTTCTATTCCTTTGGATTCATATGTACATATAGGATATCTGCATTTCTAACAGTTAAAATTGGGGTCAATAGAGAGGTGGTGTGACATTTTACATTATGCATTTATGGCTCATGCCTGTTTTGAAATCGCCAAACTCTGACAGTATACAGCCACTGGCTTTGCCCACCGCTGTAACCTGTCGCCTGTTGTTGTGTTGAATAGCATTAGCTGAAAAAGCATTGTAAAGCCAAACAGTCCAAATCTGAACCCTGTGATACTGACTGATGTGACAGATGTGCTGCCAAGAAACCGCTGCAGTTTACAAAAATTAAACCGCAAAGCCCTGCCAGGAAATAATATCAGGTCATTGCACACACAATCCCTACATGCGCCCTGGCCAAAGTAACTGGAGCAACAAAAGCCACATTCATGGCAACAATAATTGGCAAGACAGCAATGGATTTATGTCAATTTTGTTGTTGTCATTGATTTGCTCTAACCTGAATGTTTGTCTTTATTTATTATTGTGCTTGTTCTGTTCTTGTTTTGGCCAAATTTGTCGTTTCTGAGTAAGATGTGTAACACAGACACTGGGGACATATAATTTGAATTTTCAGTTTGATGGTAGTCACAATTTAAAACCTTCATTTATTATCCTCTTCCCAAACAAATCTTGGGAAGAAGATACAATAAAGAGCACAGTGTGTTTATTAATTCGTATGTGTGTCTGTCCAAACATTTGTCTTGGTATCTTCCTCCTGGACCCAAACTACCAAACTTGGCTCAAGGTGGGCAAGAGGGGCAAGGTTACTATGGAAATTAATTAGGCCATTAACTAGGTAATTGCCAAAAAGCTGTTTTGACCTGCAGTGCCAAAACCACTGGAGCTAGAGCCACTATGTGACAGAACAGACTCAAGGGCACGTCTCACTTATCAAATGACTGTGCCTTTGCCCTTGAAGATCAGTAGAGTCATACATTATTGTACTTTGACCTACATATACTTCTAGCTATGTCGTGAGGTTGAAAATGTCATATGTCCCTGGTTTATGGACTCGGCTGATTCCAAATACACTGTGGCCTTCCAGGAAAAAGGTCAAGGTCACAGTCAATTTCAAAACTGGGAGGGGGATTTGACTGCCCTTTCTCTTATCTGTTTATATGTATTTATATATCTGCTTATATGTTTCTTGCCTTAATATAAATTTGTAGAGTAGTTGTTGTAGCCATAATAGAACAATAATAGAGCTATTGACTGGACCCACCTTTGCACAGGCTGTCATCAAGTCAACCTCTTCTGTGCCCTAAAAAGGCTGGGGTAGGCTACAGCCCCACCCCAACCCTCCAGAGGATTAAAGGAAAGAGAATGAATGAACATTACGGGCAGCTTTGCACTGCTCTGATTTTATCATCTATTGGGGTTTTTCCACTAGTACCTACTCGGCTCTAATCGACTCGACTTTGCTTGGTTTGAGGGGTTTTCCATTAGGTGATAGTACCTGGTACCAGGTACTTTTTAAATACTTTTTCAGCCAGGGTTCCAAGCGAGCTGAGTCAAGTAAAAAATGTGATGTTACCAGTCTGCAGGCCGCTGATTGGCCAGGGAGGGACATCTCTGGATGCCTCTTGAGAATGAGCAGTAGCAAGAAAAAGTGAGTGATGTCAAGAAGAAAAAAAAAAGATTTGGCTAAAAGTTGAACGGTTTCCATGCAAATGGCCAGGTGTAGGCATATTAATGTAGACCCCTGTGTCTGTGACGTAGAGACGCGTTGGGTGCCACCTCAAATGGAAGAGAGAAACGAGACATGAAACCCACAGAGGTGGGAAAAGCCCAGTATTGATTGAAAAAGAAGGACCGGGATGTCCGCTCACTCATGCAGTGTCCTATGGCACAATTACTTGCGGATGTTGTAACACATTATGAACAGAATTCGCTTGAGTTTGCAGCCGAAACAGTCGTACAGTGATCTATATCTTAATGTTTTCACGTTCCTAAAATCCCAGTGTACGCCAGCCTTATAAGGACTCGGCCCACATTGAGGTGGTGCTCACTTGTAATGGAAAACATCTGAAACCGAGTCGAGCAGAGGCAACTATGAAATGGGAAAGCGGCGTACAGCTCTTTAATTCAAGAACCTCTTGGACCCTTTGAAAACCACTGGTGTAGAGATCTCCTTAGGTTACGTGCTGGTTATCTTAATATTCACTTTACTGATTTCATGTGACATAGTTAAATACATAATGTTGGGAGTGTAAAACAAGACAAGGACAAAACACTCACTTTAACCTTGTGAGAATCAAGATACTAACCACTGGGTGCAAACTCACATGCAGGGTTTTTCCTTGTTCTATTTCTTTGGATATTTTGGAAAGGACAATTGAGGTCAGTTGAGCAAATGTAACAGAGAGCTCACCTCGAGGTAGGCTGTCACAGACACTTTTGGGGCTCTCATATTCTTTCTTAAAATGCAGGAAATCCCCACACTCTCCTGGCTGAGACACAGACCGGAGCAGTGAGGAGTGCTGACGAAAAAGAAGTGTGAAAAGAGGACAGATGGGATGTTTACGTGAGTTAATGACTAAAAAATGAGAGGCAAGCTGGAGTCAGGAGCTGAACAGACGGTTTGCTCTACACAGCCAGCACCATCCACACAACGGTGTACTTATCAATGAAATATGAAGGCTACGAATACAAAGAACGTCCATCAAAAGATAAACAAAGGGTTTTTATGTTTGTGCTGGTAAGGTTTAAATGCTACTGAGGTTGCTCTGAAAGTTTAATTGTAGCTTGCAAAAGAAAGAACAAAAAAAATATTTCTAGGGCTGCACAATAAATCACATTGCAAATATAATGGCATCAGACTATGCAGTTATCTCAATTTGAGCATTCTGATTGAATTTCAGTATAAAGCTACCCTTATGTTTTTTTAACTGGCATTATTGGTTTTCATCTGTTTTTAATTATTAGTCATTCCTGTGTGCTTGATCTACAGTATTCTGATCTCGATCAATTTCTGTGAATTTTTCAACAATGCCTTTAATCATTTTGTTCATATTAATTCACCTTCTTGATTATTTTGTTTAATTTTGTGCCAATTTTTGTTTGCCATATTTTCCGGGTTACAGTATATGTCGCTCCGGAATGTTAGTCGCACGAGCCAAAAAATGCATAATGAAGAAAAAAAAACGTGTATAAGTCGCTCTGGAGAACATATCGCATTTGTTCAGGGAACACGCGTCGAGCACGTGGCCAGGCGGCCGGGCGCTTGACACCAGAAGCGAGACCTTGCGGCTCGCCTCCCCGCCTCACCGGGTAAGTGATGGCGCTGACACGTTCGGTGTTAAGCTGATGGCAGGTATGGTTGTTACCGGTAATGTCTACATTTTAAATTGTCAGT
>JAQQAE010015498.1:0-12032 GCA_029823295.1 Pseudamia nigra
TTTGCTAACGGCCTTATCGTCTGGTTGATACGTGGTGAGGTGAAGCTTCATGCAGGCGTTGAGGTTTTCATCTGTTATACATGATCTTGATATTTTTCAGATATGAGAATGACCACTCACATGGATATTTCGATGCAAATGTGGCATGGCATGTGTCGAAGTATCGCTTTAAGCCGGCCGCACACAGAGAAACCCGATTCATGATTCACAGCTGCAGATTGACAGCACGACGCACGCCTGGGAACTGGCACCATCTGTTGAAAATAAAACAGTGATTGTGTTGTGACCGGTTGTGACACAATGTTCAGCAATGATAAAAGTTGCCTAGTTGAGTTGTGACCACCGCGCACTGCCGAGACTTGAGTCCTGGCGATTCAACATGTTGAATCGGCACAATTTCTGTCGGGACGTTGTAAGGACTGACAAATATGGGTCGGGAACCGCCGCACATGAAGCCGATTTCCAGTTGAGTTGAGTTGAGATGAGTCGGGTTTCTCTGTGTGCGGCCGGCTTTATATGTGATTGTTTCATCGATGACATTTTATCAATGCATAGACACAACGCAAAACCTGCTCTGTCCACAAAGGCAAATTCCTCTGTCCATTTGTGCTGAAATGTACGATACGCTTCATCATTTTTTTTCGCCATCTTCAACGTCAAAAGGGTTTGCTTTGAATAAATTAGCTACGTATCTGACTATTTGAGTGAAAGGAGGGAAAGTTACTTCTTGACCTCACGATGACTCGTGTAGGCTCCCACATTATCCCTTTAATACCAAAAGTGTCGGTGCCAACACATTTGCATGTCACCTACCCGGTGAGGTGAGCCCCGAGCGGGCTCTCGCTTCTGGCGTCAAGTGTGCGGCTGCCCGCAACCCGCTCTGGGGACACTGGCAGGTGGGGAGTTTGACTGGGGCAGTACACTTGTCAAACAGTAACACAGGTGTCCTAGGGCGAGCTCAGGGAGGACAGAAGCCTCCCGCATAGCAGAAGGGCAAAAGCTCGCTTGACCTAGATTTTCAGTATGAATACAGACCAAGACAGCGGGTCCTCCGAGGGAGGTTTCTGTCCTCCCTGAGCTCGCCTTAGGACACCTGCATTACCGTTTGACATGTGTACCGCCCCAGTCAAACTTCCCACCTGCCACTGTCCCCGGAGAGGGTCGCGGGTGGCTGGGGGCAACGGATTGGCTCCAGCCACCCAGCCCTGAACAGGTGCAGTAGAAAATGAATGGATGAAAATTATTCATTAGTTATGGTGTTAAGAAATGTCATCTAAGAGTTATCTGCAAGCCAGATGCAGTCATCAAAAGAGCCACACCTGGCTCGCAAGCCATAGGTTCCTGACCCCTGCTCTAATAAGTAAAGTGATGGGCCTTTAACTTTTTGCTTTGTTATTAAGATATTACAGCAAATAATCCAACAAATCACTGCCGTGCTGGGGTCTGATTGAGATGTCTCTACAGCAGCAGCTTGCTAGTGAAGTCGGACTGATTCAGAGCTTCATATCTTATATTTATTCAATATGGGCATAGTTATACATGACATATGCTTGACTGCAGTTGTGGGTAAGTGTTCACACTAACAACACCGTAATATGGCTTTGTTTGACACTACATGGTGAAGTTTTACCACATCAGTAAGATAGCGAGTAATGTTAGGTTCCTATGAGTCCGCTGGCATGAACGCTTCGTAAGTCCCACTGCCATTCATCCAAATATGGTGGCATCCTGTTTTTGGTTGCAACATGCCGTCCAGGAAGAGACAACCTGATTGGCCTCAAAACGACTCTTCAGAAACTAATGGGTGATGGTCACGGTCACTTTGTCTATACAGTGGAATCTCAGACAACGACCGCTTCTGACAACAAAAAATTTGGATGCCGATGAAATAAACTGCAAAATTTGAACCTCATAACAACGAATTATGCGGACAACGATGCCCGGGTCACGCCTGCGTCACTTCCGGGTCTCGACAAGAATGACCTGGAAGTCAGAGCACTAGCTGCTAATGCTAGCCACTAATGCTAGCTGCTAATGCTAGGGAAGCTAGCGAGTCACGTATGCTTCACTTCCGGGTCTCGGCGAGAATGACCCTGAAGTCAGAGTGCTAGCGGCTGGTGCTAATTTCATTCATTCTGAAACGGAATGAATGAAATTTGTTCTAAAAATTATTTAGAATGTATTCTTACCTTGGCTTATGACTTGGTAGTGTGTCCGTGGACACTGCACACGTTCATCACTGTAAACAACTCCAGAGACCAGAGCTGCCGGCTCTTAACACAGACAGAGGCTGCTAACGGCTGTTAGCCGTGTTAACGCTGCCCAGGCAGCGCCGTGTTGAGCTGGCGTGTCGGGGCTGGGCAGCACTGTGTCGACACGGTCCAGGCTGCTAGCAGGCGGCTAACAGCTAACGGCTTGTTTGTCGTGGGTCCAGAACGGATTAATTGGTTTTACATGTATTTTTATGGAAAAAGTTACATCGGATAACAACTGATTCGGATACAGGCCGTGACGCCGGAACGGATTATTGTCGGTACCTGAGGCACCACTGTAATATATACAGTCTATGTTTTTCTCCCACTGAGAAAATAAAGTACACAAATGTAGCCTTTTCTGCTCTTTGCGTGACCATGTACAATACGGCGTCTGCCCAGATATGGTCATCCGGTTCTGGACTTCCTGGTGAACCCATTACTGTGAAAAGTGTAATTGTCCATGGCTTCAGACACATGCACAAACACATATACGCACAACTCCCCTGGACATCAACAACAACATGATCAATAGCACTATGTGTTCATTCAGTGCAGCGCTGATGGTATCAGTCAGTCAATAATCTCACTGATGGGAAAGTGGTTCTGCCACATGGATGACGCTTTGTTGATGTGCTGTTTTTAGAGTGATGTGTAGCTCACATTAATATGGAGTCCATATTATTGTCAGAACATGTTGTGTTTTATTGCTGTGTTCTGTCCTGATAATGGAGATGCTTTCCCAGACAATAAACAAGAGACTACAGAATGCTTTCCAGGAACATTCTACTGGTGGTTTCCAGGAATTATGTCTGCTAAAAAATAAAATCCACAAAAACAAAAGACTATTTCTTATTTCAGTGTTAGCATTTTACAGTATTCTTTGCTGCCTCTTCCACCCGATTTTCACCTGAGTAATCTTGTGATGCTATAAACCTCTGAATGTGTTGTTGATTTGACTTTTGTAACAGTAGCTGCAGTGAGTGTTTGCACAGCAGCTGTAGACATTGTGTGAGAGCTACAGGACAGTGTACAGGCGGACATTGATAGATGATCATGTGGCCAGTCATGGCTCCCCAGGGCTCTGCAGTTTAATAGATTCACTAGTATAGGCAAACACAGACCTGTTTAACAGCTTAAGAGATGGATCTGTTTCTACTCCACCCTTTAATTAAAGTGTAGTATTTAGTGTCATTGAGGTGATGGTTTAGAAGGTTTACTTTGGCTTTGCACTCATTCTAAAGACTTTAGAAAATGTAAGGTTTTTTGCACAATTGCAGCCATGCTTAGGTTTAGTTTAACACTAGAAGCTTTAGGATTTGCTGTATACAGCGGTCTCGCTGTTTTGCAGATTCTTTAGTGCAATTTTCATCTACTTTTGATGCAGCGCATGAACGCGCATTGTGTTCTGCGTCCTGATTGGCTAAGGCCATTGTCAGTCAATGTCCTCCGTGTTGTGTCTCCTGTACGGTGCAGTGCAAAGTGCGTTCAGCTTCGCTGGACTTGCCCGGGTGTTTGATCACTGGTGATGTGACTCTGAAGCGCTGTGTGTTTGTGGGTTTTCTTTCCGATGGAGGCCCACGGTGTCGACGAGGGCCTTCATTGGAGGGGGCTCTGCGGCGGAGCGCCCCCGGGGGGGGGGGGGGGGGTGGGGGTGCTGTGACGCGTGGGTCACTATAGGTGGTTTCTTGTGTGTCCAGCTTTGTAGGTTGATTGTTGAAATTTGTTGTTTCTCGAGGCCATCATGTTTTTTTTTGTAGGAAAGTGTTTTTTTTTTGTTTCTCAAACAAATGTATGGGCCTGAAAACAGGTTTTGATCTTTATTTTTATAATACTGTACTTATTTTTTATTTAGACTCGATGAAGGTTTGAATTTTGAGAATGTTTAAATAAGAGAGAAAGGTGAGAAAATGTTAATGCCTGTCTGAGAATAATGTATAAAGTGTGTGGTGAGGGGTTTTACAGTCTTAAAACAAATACGGTGGTGCCCTGGCTAACGAATTCAATCCATCACATTCGTTGGGCGAATCATGCATTAACTGGAGCGATTTTTTCCATAAGATTCTACTTCGCGGATTTCGCCTACCGCGGGATATTTTTAGAACATGATAACACCTGCGATAAACGAGGGACCACTGTACTTATCGAGCAAAATAGTTCTGATTTCCCCACATACCATTTCAGCCCATCCAAACATCCATGGTCATTGTATTAAGTAAGTTTTTTTTGTCTCGGCAGGAGTTTATTTAAATGTCAACTGTTTCTGTGGTTTTATAGCAGTTTACATGGCCATCAGTTCCTATCTGCCTAAAATGACACTAAAAAAATGCTCATTTAACTGTATTTGTGTGATTAAAAAAGAACTTGATGTATTTTTTAGCTCATACACTAACAAATTCTGTCTTCTAACCCCTCATGAATATTACATTCTTTTCCAAAATATTTTCTCACTCCAGTTCTGGACATGTGGAAACACTTTGATACCCTTGTAAACTGTTCTCGTGCTTTGTGCCCATGAACCATTGTACTTGTCAGATCTAAATGCATTTATTTTTTTGTAACTTTAGGTCACACACTTAAACCATTACTCAGTGAAAGAGTGGCAGTTTGTGGTATGCTTGAATAAAAAGGTCAGTTCTTTTGGCCCTGGTCATTTTTTCAAACAAAAAATGGGGAAAACCCCAATATTATTCATCAAGATAATTTTGACCTCGACTGTATAAATACCCACATTTGAAATAAAGTGTATTTGTATTCACTAAATAGTAGGAAGTGTCAAACATGCAACTTTAGGAAAAGTCACAAACTGGTAGTAATGAGCACTATGTAATGAGCACCTGAAAAACAGCTGCAGGTAAATTTGAACCAAGAACCAAAGGTGATTGTAGTGTTAAGATTGAACATCTATTTATTGTATGTAAATGGTTACAATGTTTTGTTTGGGTTTGTCTTCTTAACATCCATCCAAACCAAAAGAACAAAGATGCTGGTTCCTCTCTTTGTCATGCTTCCTGTTTCCCACTCAGCAAGGACAAAACCCATACCAGAGAATCACATTTATATTTTCTTCCACCATTTATTAATTCACCAAATACAGTGAAAATGGCATCGTAATATACAATGACTCATTCTTAGAATGTCATGACATTTTTGTTGCTTTTTTGCTTCATAAAACGATGTTTCATTATTGAAAATATTAAGGTTTCATGCACAACAAACCATATCCAGTTTCTTTAAATAATGGTACAAAATAAATGAAACTAAAAAAAACCCAACAAAACAAAACTGTAATGTCCAAAATCTGTCAAATAACAACGTGTTATTTGAGGATACTCGTAAACAGTGCAATATACTCTAAAACTGCCATTTTCTAACAAATTCATCAACGAAGCTCAAGTCACAGTATACGATTTCTTAATAATAGTTGAACATTGATGTGTGCAAAAACCCCAGACACATTCAGTTAGTCTTTAAAAAACGTCCACCTGCTGATATAGAATGAGACCAGTCGACTAAAACGTTAGAATCTCCTGCGTGAAACCTAGTCTCATTCTGTATATCCTCTCTGAAATAGAAATATCCTTGTTGATGAATTGTAAGACGATAGACTAGCATATCATTTAAATAACAAATATTTAGATATAAAAATACAAATATGAATTTTGTTAAAAAGAAGCGTGCCAGGGTAAGAGTGGTGGCACCTGTGTTGGCACCGGAGTGAAAGTTCATGCAAAGAGATGGAGAAAAAAGTAGACTTTTAAATTCATAGAGGACGAAACACAAATAATTGCAAAACTGAAAGTAACCAAATTATAGGAAACAGATTTTTTTTCCCATCAATTTCATGACTCTTGAACATCGACTAGAATCTCCACGTCTCTGCTGGCCTCTGCAGATATTTGAAAATGCCAAAGAAAAATTAAAAGGAGGAGAAAAAGATATGTGCAGGTATGAATCAGCTACATGAAGGCGCCACACCTGCACCTTTAATGGGTAATGCAAGGAAAAGAAGACTGAGGCCTAATGCTGTTTAAGGTAGAGGGCCAAAACAAATAGGGCTCGACTACAGGAAATATTAACATTGCACCATCCTTGGATATATGTTTTTACATATAATGGGTCTCCACGATTTAGTCGCCTTGAAAGTTTGCTTGGTCTGTTTTTTTTAAAAAGCGTTAACAGCAACAGGAATGCATCGAACCAGTGCTGAAAGGACAGCTCCCTTGAATGAATGCACTGTCGCTGAGTGAATCAACAAAGCAAAGCCTAAAGAAGGGAGGAAGAGGAGAGAAGGGGGATGGGGGGGGGGGGGGTCTGGGAGCTAAGCCTACCTACTGTACAACTTATTGAAATAGGGCTGGGATTTAGCTTCAGCCTCCAGTTTCAGGATTTTGTTGCTTACAGCGCTTTTGGAAAGGAAAAAAGGAGATGGTCATGAAGTAATGACAAGTTCATCCATCATTAAAGTCAGCAGAGGTTGAGATACAGAGCATGTCTGCCATCTCAACATCTTCAAATCATCAAATCGGGATTCGTTTGGAGAATTGCCAGCAATCCCATGATAAATCTTAGTCTTTTCCAGAGTCTGTCTCTCTTTCTCTCTTCCTTCAACCTTTCTTTCTCAGTCTTCCTCCGTGTTTTCCCTCTATGCCCTTTTTTCATTTTTCCTTCCTCATCCTGTCCTCGCTTCGTGCCGTCGTTTTCTCCTGCAGTTCTCGAACATGCACAGCCGACAAGTGCTTCAAATCGGTGATCAAAATTAAAAAAGTCTGCAAGGCATCGTCCCTGTTTAAACGCCAGGTGAAGACTTGTCTGTCATTCCCTTCAGGACCTCGTCTATTCGGTCGTCCTCAATGACCACTGTGGACAGAAAAGAAAGACATGTTTACTCTAACCTTGACAGCTGAGATACGACACCAGACTTGTAATGTAAAGCCTTCAGTGCGTTTTATGGTCACGATTTCAATGATTCACATAATGTGCAGCGCACTAATATTCGGCCTAGAGTAGAGGGGAGCGTTGCGCACGCCAAAAAGTGAAGGGGACGGGGTTGCAGTTGAATAAATAAATAAATAAATAAATAAAGCGGTGAAAATCCTCGCGCAGTTTGGTGAAGTGAAAATAACCCATTGGCAATGATAGCGCCAGGTTTGCCCAGTCTGCCTTCAGATATAAACCTATTGTTTAGATGCAGAGTGGGGTGTGTCCCTGCGTGGAGATAATGTGGCGTGAGTGCATGTAAACAGTTTGAATGTCGATAACAACTGATTTTAGAAGCATGTCCACCTTGTTTTGCGTGTTAAATCTGAAATCAAAACTATAGATATGACAGAAACTGTCAAGATAAGTTCCTCTGCGCATTTTACGCGTAAAACTAATTTATTATTCTTATTAGTTTGTTTCACATATTAATGAATTCTGGTCGTGCATCATGTAATGCCAGCTCCTCTAAGTGTCAGCCCTTAGTTTCACAGTCCTTTACCTCGCTTGGCTCTGCCGATCTGTCCAAGCTTTGGGGGTCTTTTCGCCTGCGACGCAGCGAAAAAGGCGCTTGTGTCCTGCAGTCCGCAGCTAAAGGACATCTGGCTGACCTCGCTGTCTGCTCCGTAGCCGCTCATTTTCCCCTCATTGTATGGCAGCACCTCAGACATTGTGGCACGACGAAGAAAGGTCTGGAGATGAAAAAAGTAGTCAGAAATCTTCTTCGGCGGCTTTTACGCACAGTGGCAGCCTTAGATCCCCGTGTTGGTGCGAATCGCAGTGGTCGCCTCTGTCCTGCTGAGGTCCTTTCAGGGGTTTGAGTCAGGTCGTGGATGTGAAGAAGGGGCCACTCTGTCCAGTGTGGTCCCTCTGTGGTGTGTGGATGTTGGTGCAGTTGCAGGAGTGTTGAGTGAGGGAGAGCTGTGTTCGCCTGTGTTGCTGGCTGATGTCTGGTGAGGGAAGTGGGAGATCCCGGGATCATAAAGGAAACCCAGGCAGAGCGGTGAAGTCATCCATCCGGGTTTGAAGCGCGTGTCCGTGTGTGTTTATGGGCTCCAAGTGGGAAAGGAGCAAGACTGACACCAATAGGCGAGGGAGGAAATTGCTCTCGTGAAGGAACTTTTGACGCTCAAAATAGGATTGTGGTGTCTCCTTGTGCCCATGACAATTCTAAACTGAGAATGAATCTACAAATCACCATATTTTAATACATTTAATGTGTGTGTGTGGTTCTATACAGCATACTGCCTTATAAATCAAAGTGCAGTAAAAATGGTGCTAATTCCTTTTCATTATCTTGATTCATTTCTTGTTTTTTATTTTCTTGATTCTGTTTTTATTGTAAATGTATGTTCATTTTCCGATGTTTTTGTCCATTTTCGCATATTTCGATTCTAATTCTGTTCACTTCTTTCTCATTTTGTTCTGCTTTATAATTATTGTTAAGTTTTCTTCATTTTGTTTTTCCCAAATATTTTTGCTTCTTATTTTATTTATTTTCTTATTTATGTATTTTTTCTGCATTTAACTTGTAATTTTGTTAATTCTGGTTTATTTTCTTTTTTCTTTTTATGTTGATGTTGTTAGTTTACTTCTTATTTGGTTGATTTGCAGTCAAAACACTTAATTACAACTGCTTGCCTTGCTTTCTGTCCGAATTTTAGACTTGCCGCAAATCTGACAACTTAACTTAAGACAATGTGTCACGGAATAAATCACACATCAGAAAGTCTAGTTTGCCTTCACTCACCTTTGACCAAATGCCAAGTTACTGCACTTTGCCTTTCTTGGCAATATAATAGATTTAGTTTAGATGATTTGTAACTTTGGTCTTTAAGAAACATTTTCTTCATTGTTTGGTTAATTTCTGTTAAATTTGTTAATTAATGTTGATATATTTGAATTCGTTATTTTGCTCAATTTGATATATTATGTTTAAAGACTGTTCTAAAAAAACTTAAAATGTATGTTCTTACACATATATGTTATGGTACCTGGATTCATGTACAATTATGAAAATATACATATGATCTCATTCTGAATTTTTGGTCACATTTTGTTGCTTACTTTGCTATTTTTATTTTCGTTTATGTTGTTGCTTATTTTCTTTATTGTGTCATTTATTTGATCTATTTTTGCTTACCTTAATAAACATATGTAGAAAAAGTCCAAATGAATGCATTAAAAATTCTCCAGAAACAGAAAATATAGTTTGATGTCTGAGAAGCCCGACTAAAAATGTCTACCCTAATGTTCAGACAAATCTACAGCCTTGCATTTATATCTTTCTGGAGTCTTTTCATTTCAGCTAGAGCAGGCGTCTACCAGATTCCTTTTTTTAAAAAAAAATTCTTCATGTCTTTGTTTAATATATGTAATAAATAAAGAAGCTGCAGAACACCGATGGAGGTCTAACAGGACACAAATACAGTGTTAAGGGCAGAAGAAGAGACAGTGTTTTTCAGTCTGGCAACCAAAGGCACAGATGACTCATAAAGATCCATCAATAATTAGTAAATGACATAATAACCTTTAATTACACCCACATGTGGTAGAGCTGGCAGGAGTATTGTTTTCAGTCCTGTGTGTCTGTGTGAACAGTGTGGCGTCCATACTGTCTGTCATATTAAAGCCAAACTTGGCACATAGGTAGGAGGTGCAGAGATCTGGATATGATTTGATTTTGAGATAATTCAGAAGAAGTTCAAGTTCACAGTTCAAGGTCACAGTTTCAGCCCAGTAAATATATAGCAACCGGTACAACATTTAGTGGGGCGGAGGTCACAGTTTTGCCCCTATCACCTTTAAATCCATAAATGCCTCAAGAAAACATTAGCTGGTTCATTTCAGAACCACGGACAGAGACAGCATCATTTATACAGAAGGTGCTTTTTAAACTATTTTAAAATTATGAGTTGTCTCTTTATCACAGCCCTCTCATGAAACCCCTTAAATAACAATATAATGGAAAGCCTGTTACAGGATGAAACCTGTCTCCACACAAAGTCCTGCCAGTCTGCATAGCTGAGCGGTGAAATGACCAGCTGACGGTCTTGAGATCAGTGGTGCTGGAAACACTCGTGGCTTCCTGTGGGGATCAGACGCAGAGCTCCTGCCTGCTGGCTTGCTGTGAGATGTGGCTGCCCACTGAAATATGGCCCACATAACCCCATTCTTCTTAATGAGTCTGCATGGAAAAGATGCAGACAGCATCATTAGAGGTGAAAACAAGTCACATGTTCAAGGGCGTAGGCTTCATTTGAACACTGGGGAACATTTTTGCTCTGGCATCTCTATATTGTCCTGGAAATTCGCAACACTGAACACTTCTATTTCTATGCTTTGGTGGATTGTTAATGCATGTGTCTATTTGCATAATTTTATAAAGGTGAAAGTAAAGCAAGCAAATATGTCCAAATGAACAAAATATTGCACAAAACACAGAAATTAATAAAACAAATTTAAATTGTTAACAGTTTAATTTTAGTTCAGTTTAATGCATATCACCCCAGTTTAAGCCTCCCTCCATTGGCTTCCTGTTCAGTTCCAAATCCGTTTTAAAATTCTTTTATTTGCTTTTATGCAAGTCTTTGAATGGCCACACCCCTTGTTATTTGTCTGATCTGCTGCACCCGTATACTCCCTCTCGCTCCCTCAGGTCTTCTGACCAGTTGTTTCTAGTCGTTCCAAAGCCACAGAGGAAACTTGGAGGGGATCAAGCATTCTCTGTTCTGGGTCCTAAACTCTGGAACAGCTGTTCCCTCTGCTCATCAGACAGGCTCCTTCAGTTGCAGTTTTTAAGTCTCGTTTCAAAAAACACATTTCTATTCACAGGCCTTTGACCCACAGTGAGACTTTGACAATGTTTTTTAGTTTGTTTCTTTTCACTGTTTCTTAGTTTAGCTGTTTTATTTCAACTTTTTAATTGTTTCTGTTTTTAATCCTTTTATTGTCTTGGTTTTATGTTTGACCTGTGTGTTGTCTATTGAGTGTACAGCACTTTGGTCAGCCATGTTGTTGTTTTTAAAGTGCTCTATAAATAAAGATGTTATGGTATGGTATGTTTATAACATTAAATAAAAATGAACAGAAGAAGCACTAAATCAGCAAAGCAAACAAAATGTACAAAATAATCAGTTGAATAAACAAAATGTCCACAAAATTAACAAAATATTTTATAAAAGAACAGATATTTAAATGAGCAAACGAGAACAATGAACAAACATTAATTCATGATGAAAATAACCGTGCAATTAACAAAAAATGAGCAAAATAATGAAGAAAGTGAACAAAAATGAACAACATAGTGGTCAAAATAGGCAAAAATGAACAAAGTATTGTATGTAAAGAACAGATATTTACAAATTGAAGAGAACAATAATAAACAAAATGAACACTATATCCATGAAATGAACTAAAATAGACATAAAGAAGAAATTAACATAGCTATGAGCAAAATTAACAGAAAAATCAACAAAATAATATCCAAGATCAACAAAAAAGTAAAAATAGTCAAGTAAAATACCTACAAAATGAACAATGTAGCCAGAATGTGTACTGAACAAAACATCCCATAAAAAAGGACAAAAATTTTAAATGTAAACAAAATATTCAAAAAATGAGTACTATATCCAATATCCACAAAGTGAACAAAAATAATTTAAAAAAAATGGAAATAACCAAAAAATGGACAAAAAATGTATGAAATCTGTAGTCCACATATTGAATGAATGAATGAATGGTTTATTCGGACAATATATGGGAGCGAACAAATACATACAACTTCCAACAACAACAACA
>JAQQAE010015499.1:0-12032 GCA_029823295.1 Pseudamia nigra
AGAGGATAGGGTGAGATGGAGGCAGATGATTCGCTGTGGCGACACCTGAAGGAAACAGCCCAAAGGAAAAGAAGAAGAAGAAGAAGATGGGGAACTGGGTAGAGAATCACGTCTGTTTTTAATCCAGTGCCGCCTGAGGGCATGGAGATCATGAGCATCCAGTTTTGACCTTCCTTTTGACCTTCTGCTCTGCCTCCCTAACGCGCTCTGTTTATACCCAGTCATGTTACTGACCTGTTACCAGTTAACCTAATTAGTTGTCAAATGCTTCTCCAATTACTTTTTCCTGACTTTAGTTGCTCTTACCTTTTTGAGATGTTTTGCTGCCATCAAATTCAAAATAATATTTTCCATGTAAAATGTCTCACTTTCAGCATGTAATATGTTTTTTTTTTCATGAGATTTGCTAATTATTCCGTTCTGTTTTTATTTACATTTTACTTACATCCCAACATTTTTGGAATTGGGGTTGTACTGCATTGTTATCACATTGCCAGCTAAAAAGTATCATATGTCAGGTTGCACATGACGGGCTGCAATATTATGCATAATGGGTCTAAAGTAATTGGAAAGAGCTGGGAACCAGATGCAAGTTAGCTACGCTGTACATGGAGTGACCAATTCTTTGATTTTTGTAAACAGATACAAGAGTACTGCAGACTTGTTTGGAATGGTAATTGCAAAAAGTTAATGTTGAAACAGTGGAAAAAGGTCCCACATCTGACCTTTGGATGGGGGAAATGGCAATCAGGCTGCACTTGGAGAGATTTGTTAATGACAATAAAATGTATGTCTATGAGAGGTCCTGGAATCATATACTGGCATTTTGATTGGGGGCAATTAATACAGTATATTGGATGTGTTGCTTTTTCTTAAACTTCTGAATTATGAATTCATATGTTGATTTTATTCAAGCTCTACCATTGCATTAAGGTAATGGTGACCATGATGAGAGGATAGGCCTGGGCCGATGAGGTCTCACTGTTAAGTTGTTGCAGATGCAGTTTGGCCCACATGTACTAATAAAGACTGGGGATGATTGACATTTAGGCAGCTGAGACTGCTTACTCGCTTATTAACTTTTTAAACAACTGGAGTGATTCCAGCTGGGATCCCAGTTGTTGGCAAATTACAACATTGTTACTGCACACCAGCGATAGATACAGCCTTCTACTGCTCCTACCTTCAGAAAGGGATTGTAATGTGGTTTTCTCTGGTCCCCTCCCCAATCATGCTTTACAGCTAGGAGGTGCTGGGTTCGATGGAGTTTGCATGTTCTCCCCGTGTCTGCATGGGTTCTCTCTGGGTACTCCGGCTTCCTCCCATAAGCAAAAAAAAAAAACATGTACTAGGTTAGTTGGTCACTCTAAATTGCCCCTAGATATAGATGGTTGTCTGTTTCTATATGTGCCTCTGGCCCAGGTCGTCGTAGTAAATGAGAAATGGTTCTCAACTGACTTACCTGGTTAAATAAAATAAAGGGGGTGAGTCAGACATTCATCACAACTGGAAGAGTTTGACAGAACAGCTCGAGAAGAAACAAAGCTGAGAGAAAACGGACCACACCGAACTATGGACTGAGAATGAAACTTTTCGTAGTATGCTATCACGTTGCACTTTTGTATATATTCACCTTAACAAACTTTGAACAACAGCCAACAGGAGGCAGCCATTTCAACCAGAACAGGACCACCAAATTCACACAAAAACAATCTGTCTGAAGAATTTCCACAGAGTTTAGAGAATAGCACAGCATTGAAACAGCACATTGAAAGTTATCAACGATCTTCTGTCAGCTTCAGATAGTGGATTCGTTTCAGCAGAGATTAGAGCAATTTATTGGGATTAAAGGTACCACACTAAACTGGTTCAGTCATACTTCACATAAAGATTTCAATTTGTACATATTAACGACCAGTCATCCACACAATATAAAGTTGCTTTCAATTTAGCTATTCATTCTGATGCTTTAATATTTTATTGTAAATAAAATTTGTCTTAGGGCTGTTGGACCCACACTGACTGTCTGGCTTTGTCATTGAATCTTACCTGTTTGTATAGAACACCCTGCTGGTGTTATAACGGGAAATACTCTGGTGAATCATATAATGTGCAGATGATCTGGTGGGTCTTAGTCCATATACTGCTGGACTTCAACAGCATCTCACTATATGTTCTGAATATGGTGGTAAACATGATATCAAATAAATAGCAGTGTTTACACATTTGACCAGGCATGTGTAAACACAGATAAACAGAGGTGTGAAGATGAACCATACATGATACTCAAGAGTACTGTTACTTTACAATTGTAATAACTCAAGTACGTATATGTGGAAGTACTCACAAAAAAAACAGCCCATGTACATGTACTGTATGTGAAGATTGTCAGTCGTCCAGGTCATTGTTTTCTTGTGGGTTTTTCTGCAGCTTCTGCTCTGATGTGTTTTCTTGAAGATGTTTGTGACACATAGAAAACATTTCAGTCCAGAACCTGAAGAAGAACCATAAGATAAAATACATGTACGCAGAGAAACACCTGACACATTTATGATTGACATGTCACACAGTGATGAGATCCACACTTTCAGAGAACAAACTTTTGTTTACAGAACCATTCAAGGTCACAAACAGCAGGTTCACTGGGTTGTGAGTGTAAAAAGTTGCAGTCACAATTTGTCCATTTGATGATCACATGATCCACCACACACCACATCGCTGTCCAATGCAGACCGTTCTGTGAAAAATAAATAAATAAAAAATGTTAGCAATGTATAACATAATTTCTCAATTCTTATTTCTTCTCCTTCAATTTTCAATTTTAATAAGAACCTGTTATTCTCAGCACTTCAACCATTGCATTGTGTAAATAATCCCATTTGTAAAAATTATCCAGTGCAATTTGTACATAATCCAGTCTGAGTGCGATGCTTTTCTTCCTTGATGCCTTTACTTCTCATGCTGTGCATGGGTAAATGAGGTATTCTTTTTATTATTATTCATCTTTTGACCTTAACTTTAATCTTAATCTTATTTCAAATCCTGTACCTACACGTGTGCTCTATTATTATATTATATTTATTCTCTGTGTCAACACTGTAGCTGCTGTTACAAAGGAATTTCCCCAGTGTAGGATAAATAAAGTTTATCTTATAACACTTTCAAAGTTTGCTGTTGGTTTAAAAAGGTCACTATTTTCTATCATTCTGTGATAGAAAATAGAGATATTTTCTATCCCCGGCTCGGCTCAAGCCAAAATGTGTGAGTTTGCCCTCTGTGTGTGTTCACACACAAGGCTGCATCACAATCATTCAACAGTAGGAACCAACGTGCAAGACAAAGTACAAATAAACAACTAAAAACACATGTCAATATTAAATAAATGGTGTGATTAATCAGTTAGATAATTATAACTTAAATTATCCCTAAAATGATGCACAAATTGCATATGAGACCAATGATATTAAAATGAATAAAACATGACATGCAAAATTAAAGGTTACATTTTCTTGAATTGAATTTCAGTGTAATTACAATTTAATTTCCCACGTAGGATACGGCATGTCGCTTGTGTCATCTGAACGTGAAAAGTAAAACCAAAGGAAATAACTGACTACTCTTATAAATCTTTGACACTAGTGTTTATGGGCATTAGTATTAGAATCATGTCCAGGAGCCTTCATCATTTCCTCCTCTCATAAACTTGGAACTGGAGACGTAATCAGCTGATTTATGTTTATGTCACATGATTCCAGTTTATATGAAATGATAAAAGGCCGACCTGTTCAGAGACAAAATAGGCTTAAATTGACAGCATTTGCCTTAATATTGTCACTGAATAAAGTAACAAAAAAAAGACACCTTTTCGCACGTTTTGTTTCTCATTTACATTTTATCAGAGGCTGGTAGTAGAATCAGTACTCAGGTGGAAATACTGTGACTTTATTATAATGACTCAAGTACTCAAATGAAAGTACCTGAGTAAGAGTAAACAAACGTTACAAAAAACCTCAACTAGAGAACTAGATAACTTCATAACATGTATTTTATTACAACCTAATGTAACCCAACCCAAGGGAAGAGGACTTAAATTATGTTGAAAAGGTCCTATAAACCATAAAAACCTTCAACCACCTGGGAGAGAAAATATAAAAACTAAAGGTTCAAGGAGCGCCAGAAGTATGCATTCAGTTCACAAAAGATATTAAAAGGTTTTCAGGGAAAAAAATAAAAATAAAAAGTAAATGGATGAGACTGAAGCTTGCTGGTCACACCATTGGGACTCACCATTAAAAAGTCAGATGGCTCAGGGTTTTACATACATTGTAAAACTAGTTCAGTGCAAAATGTACAACTAAAAATCAATACAGTGAAGAATATCTGATTTAAAATGGTCAGTACAGTGATCCCTTGTTTATCGCGGGGGTGAAGTAGTAAAAATAAATAAAATAACAGTTTTTCCAATGGAAAAACTGTTTTCAGGCCCAAACATTTGTTTGAGAAACAAACCAAAAAAAAAACACGATGGCCTCCAGAAACAAAAAAATTAATTTCAACAATCTACCTATGAAGCTGTACACACAAGAAACCACCAATAGCGACCCACGAGTCACGCTGACCTTAAATAGGCGGGAACTGTTTAGGGGCGGGACTCTCCCTACTCACCCTCACACTTTTGTTTCTTTCAGTGATTATTGATCATTTTGACTTGTGTTGCTTGTTTTTCTTTTACCAATATCACTTTAAATTTGCTCATTTTTACTCATTTTGCTGCTTATTTTGTTTTTTTCGTTCCTTTTTGTTAACCTGTTTGATTATGTTCTTCCTTTTTGTTCATTTTCTTGCTTATTTTGTTCATTTCTTTTACAATTTAGTCAAGTCAAAAGGATTCTGATAAACAGGAGTAAAAGTACTTGAGTACCACCTACCACTGCATTTTATCATATTTGAACCTGCAGTTTAATCACCATGTAGAAGTGCATATTTACAATTTATAACACACAGTTGAGGACAAAATTGTTAAGCCCCTTTTTAAATTTATCCTCAATTAGTGTTTAAAAGAGTTCGAGATTTTTAGCAGAGCATGCTAGTTTCCTTTATTATTTACAAAAAAGTCTGTTATTTTCAAAAAGCAAAATTAGCGGCGTCAGTCGTTTTCACCACCAGAAGAACTGCTGTTTTTTTATTCAGACGCAGCACAAACCACAACTCTTTCAATAACAGTGTTGAAAGTAAAGTTATAGCTGAACATTTGTCCAATATTCACTTTAGAGAGGATTTGAGGCATCACTTGTAAAAGCATGATGGCAAAAAACAAAACAAAAAAAAAAAAAAGATTTGCTTAGATGTGAGAAAAAGGATAGTTGATGTTTCCAGTGTGCACAACGAGAGTGAGAAGCACGGAGCACATTTAGAAACATTTAGACAATTTTCATACACGGGGGCTAATAATTTTGACCCCACTTCTGACATGCGGAGACATTTTTGCAGAACCTTTTAGTTGCCTTGAAAAGCGAGAAAGTTTTGTGACACCACATAACGGAGATCAGTCGCCCTTGCTCACCGTGATAAGAAATATATAGATAAACATGCTAATTTTAACCACAGTGAGGCTTCATGTATGAAACAATACACATCCTTGTTTTTTTTTAGCCTTCAGGCACCAAAAGGACCCAGAACTGATAAATAATGTAAAGCAATAATTGCGTATCTGGACACATAATGAGTGAGCAGCCTTTTCTTTTCCAGTACATACCCTGCTCCAACATAAGGATTGTTTATCTGCTACTGGCAAAGGAAAAATTAAAACGCTTCAGCAACGTGGGTCTATAAAAGCCAATCATAAAACATTTATTTGGCTATATTTTCCGCATGTTGCACTTTATGGAAAATCTTTGTGACTGGGCCACTGGCTGCTGATTGGACAGTTCAGAACATATCGAGGCGCTGATGTTCTTCATGAATCAACCATGAGCCATTTGAGGAGATTTCATGACACGAGTGAAACCTTGAACATGTGATGTCTCGTACAGCAGTTATGCTCATTGCAGTTCCACACAATCTTGCAGAATACTTGACTGGACATTAAACAGGGAGATTAAAAAAGAAAAAAATCAGTTTTCTGTAAAATGGTTGCATTTACAGAGAGGCTGAGGAGCAAGTCCGAGTGGATTTTTATTGTTAGCCGGTTCAAAGTTTTTGTTTGCCGGTGCACCGCTGTAGTCCTGTATTTTTTTTCATTCAAGACAAGGCATGATGGTTAAAGGATTGCAAAAGTAGGCATAAAAATTAATTTAAAAGAGTATGAAATGCTCTTTTAGATAGAGTTAACTTGACAATGTACAACTCGAATGGCCTTTGTTGCGAAACAAAAAAGGTACGTCCCCTTTTTTTACATTATTTTTCTTTCCAACTCGAGAACAGCTCACTCCTCCCTTTGCATTTCATGCCAAACTGTGCACAGTCGTTCTTTACAGTTGTTATGACCAGACAGCGAGCTGTTCCGTACTCCGTGTTCAGCCATCATAAATCCAGTGACTCTCTGCTTCTGCTATGAACAAACAGTGTGTCATCGCTGACAGACGAGTCTCAGTCAAAACCTTCTGACCTTTCCCGTAAATTTGTTCAGATAGGCTTCTGTACTTCATAATTTGTGGAATTTTTTTCCTTAATCGCTCTGTAACTTTCCTCATTGTCAACTGTCTGTGATTTGAAGTCAGAAAAATCCAGAAAATTCAAGTTTCGAGGTTCTGCGTTGTTCGACTTCTAAGTGATGCATTATTAAATGGCATTTCCTTTTTGAAACTTCTGCTGCTCAGCTCTGTTTTTCAGTTTCGTTATCCTGTCAGTTACCAGCCAAATTAATGTGCCTGTCTGCTCATGTAGCAAACGTCAAGATAATAGATAATGTCATGAGTGGGAAGTGAAGCAAAGTGAAGCGAAGTGAAGTGAGGTGCGTGGGAATTTAATTTGGATGAAATTGCATCATGGGTGATGGGTATCAATTCTTTGATCCTATAGAGGCTGTGATGCCAGCTTTTTCTTCATTTATACACTATGAAACTTTGATAGTGTATAAATCTTCATCATGCGGGGCTTTAACCCCTTCTATCATCACAACAACGAGACCACAGTAAAATAAAGGTGTGTGTTATCTTCCGTACAGTACAGTAGGTGCTCGAAATGCAGTTCCACGGGTGAGCAGATCATTTTGATACTCAAACTCACAAAAGAGAATTAGAAATGATGCACTGAAATCAGATGCAGTCACTTTATGTCCTGCAGAGTTTTTGTTGACCTGAATTTAAAAGCGTAGGCAGTTTGGAATTCCCTTTGATGGGCAGGAGAATGTTTACTGTAACTTAGCACTGTTTCATCTTTAATATAGGCCACGTACCTGTTACCCAAAGCTGCTGCAGACGGACAATTGCCATGGTTACAGTTACAGAGGATGAAAGTCATGTGATGTTACTGCAGGGGAGAAACTGCCACAAAATCCATGGGTTGGTGGAGGTGGCACATGTGTCAATTTATGCTCTGTGTTTTCCGCATTTTCTGTCTAACCTGAACCCAACAGATTTCCCCCAACCTCAGCCAATGAATTTCATCCTGCAGCAGGTGCTGCATGATTGTATCCGCTGCGACTGTCCGCGGCGAAACCCACTTTGCATCCTGAACACACACAAAACAGTGTTGAGTGCAAAAAGGCGTATGCAAAAGGATTTGACAAAACGGTTGATTTCAAAGTGCTGGGAAAGAGAATATGTTGAAAAAACACACATGGAAGTGGTCGACAAATGCTTGGGCCCTATTTTCTGAACGGTGCAGTGTTTCAGAACAGGAAACCAAGTGACACCTTCCTTTCTCGTCCCACTTCCAGGACAAGTATTGACGATTTTGGGTTCTTTGCTTCTCTGAATCGCTCAGCGATTAAAGAGAATGGCACACGGAACTCCGAACCCGTCCTGGCCACGCCCCCCGTGCTCAGAGACTTTGCACTATTGGCCCTGCACTTTACATTTTCCTGTGTCTTATCTATTAGTTCGCTGTAATATGTTGGACAATGTGTATCTGAGCAGTCGAATGGGTAAATTCATGTTTTTAAAAAAATATTATTTCATAGTTTATAGTCATGGTGGAACTTAATTGCGCTCAATACTGAGTGAAGACATGATCCATTTATTAGTATTTTCATAAAATGTATGTAAAGGGGTAAATATAGTGTCTGTTTTGGTGGAAAAAGATGATCTAAATCTATCATTAGACATTTGTTACAAATATGTGACTGATTTTAGAAAAAATGTGATTGACTAAATAAATCACCGGGACAGAAAAGCTGTTGCATGACACGAACGGCTCATAACATTCATCGTTGTTGCCTCATTCAGTGCAGCGGTATTTCACACACCTTAACAACAAACCATGTGTTTATCCTTGACGTAGTCAAAGCTTTGAATTCCAGGCTACAAAATATGATCTAACTATATCTTCTGCGTAGTTGTCCTCATATCATGTTCCTGTTTTTCTGCTTTAACAGCCTAATTATTTTGTATAGGGACAATTAAGGCTTTGTGTAATCCTGTTAGTTTCTACCTCACTGGCCACAAGCAACATAAGGACAATTTTCTAGCCCAATTTGACCTGAAGTAACAGGTAAGTAACAGGTTTGTAAATTGCACCTGTGGGTGTAGCATTATTTTTTCACACAGTTGCAGTTAATAGGTAAGTGGTGCTCAGTGTTACTGCAATTTATAATGAAGTGATGCTTTCATGTACACGACTAAAGGTCAATAAGGAGCGGGATAATTATGAGTCATGCATCGTTGCATTGGCTTATCAAAGTGAAACTGTGACACAGGGATGAGCTTATTATTTTCCTGCCTGTTTCCTACAATGAGACACTGTAGAAACTAGTAGTTTCACCCACATGTTGAACATATTTTTAATTTTTCGCTCTTTTTAAATAGTGGTTATAATTGTGAATTGTCTTTCATAAGAGCTGATCTAGGAGCAGTCCCATGATGCATTGTGGTGCTGAGTTACCGTGCCATGCGTTGTCCTCAGGGTAGCATGTGCACTGCCTGTCAAAACTATTCACCGCTTTGGATGTTTTCACATTTTATTGCAGTACAAACTGAATCATTGTCACTGTTTTTATTTTTTTGGTTGTTTTTACAAGAATTTACAAAAAGCAAATCTTTAAGGTCAAACTGAAAACAGATTTCGATGAAGTCAGTTAATAAAAACACACAAGAGATAATAGATGGCATTAGTATTCAACCCTTTAACATGACAGAGCTAAATCAATACAGGTCCAGCCAAAGGTGCTGGTAGGGGTGGGAAAAAAAAGACAAATTGTGATTTTTCATGTGACAATTTTAAATGCTGTGTCAATATTTTTCCTGAGAATCAATGTTCATGTGTTTATTTTTGTGATCCTGAAGTCAACATTACACCATATCCGTAGCAGTGAGCCGAGTCACAAGTACTGAAACACTCCCAGAAATCAGTCCGTGAACCCGGTTCAATCCGCAAATACAAGTAAAAGCAGCATGAAAAGAAGAAGCCATTTATGAATCTGAACCAGAAATGCCACCATCATTTCTGGGTCAACGTCTTCTCTGGAAGCGGACTGTGATCTCCAGTACTGCGGAGAATCATGCCTATTTTTAATGATCACAAGCATCCAATTTTGACCTTTGGCCTTCCTTCTGATTCTCTGACTCTTTTGATGATGCACCAAAGATGGTGGCGTCTCACAAGTCTCGACAATTTCACACTGAGGAACACGTTTCTGAAGCTGTTTAATTTTTAGATGCAGTTTGTTGCAGATTGATGAACCTCTGTGCATCTTCTGTTGCCAATTAACCTAATTACTGTAGATGTCAAACGCTCCTCTATTTGTTTCTGCTTCGTGCCAATTACTTTTCCAGCCTGTTGTTGAACCTGATCCAATTATTTTTAGATGTGTTACTGCCGTCAAATTCAAAATGAATCGCAAAAAGATTTGTGCATTATTGCATTCTGTTTTGATTTAAATTTTATTTATATCTCAACTTATTTGGAATTGTAGATTCTACGATGGTCTGCCAACAATATATGAATGACAGATGCTGCATATAAATGATTTGGTTCTGTGCAGGGCTCGGGAGGCTGCCGGTCTTCTGCTAAAGCTGTGATGCGTGTACTTCCCTGAATCTTTAAATTATATTCCAGACTCTAGTGCATGAAATATCCAAACCTCTTCCTGTCTTTCTTTGACGGATATTGTTTTTAAATTAAAGGCAATTCAAAGTTAAATTTCAAAAAAGTTTCGAGGCAATTCTCTTGCATTTAATGAACCCTCTACACCTCCTTTCAAACCAAATTATGTTTAAAATCACCTATTCCCATCAGCTCTCTCAAATCATAGTGTGTGTGTGTGTGTGTATAGATTTTAACCTTTTAGTTGTGTTTTTTTCTGACCTGAAAAGGAGGGCTGCACGCACATTTTCAAATGCGATGAAGTTCACTTAAAACCTGAAATGCATCATTTTGATAACTTGCTCACACATGGTCCAAGCTTCTCGGGGTTTGTTCTATAAAGGAGACAATCCTAAAACTCATAGATTTTATTAAACAGTCTCAGTATTTGTATCTCCAACATTACAAGACATACAATATTAGATATCTATCAATCTAAAATAGTTCAAGCTTTAAATGTGATGAACAGTTATATCCTGAACTCTATTTGTGGTTATAAACCTCTATTGTTACAGAAAATGTCCAAAAGCGACATAAATAAAATTGTAACATCGTCCCTCTGCCAAACTCTAGATGTAATGACATGGGTGTAACTAATGAAACAGCATGTATTGTACACAAACTATTCACCATAAAATTGTTGTACTGTCTACTATATTTATAGTCAGTTTTTCCACGGTTCAGTGACATGAATTTCCTCTGTTTGTTCACTGTTTCTAAGTTTAATACGAGCTCGTTCTATGTAAGATTCTAACGCTGACTGACTGGTTATGGAGATGTACCGGCAGTGGGATGTAGACTAAATCTGCCGTACGATGACAAAAACAGTGTAAAGATGAGACGCTGCAATGCACAACATGTTTTTTCCGAGTTTCGTGGAATCGGTTCAGTTGTCGTCACAGGTGGCGGAAAATGACTGAACACTGTGAGCTCGTGCTGAAAGCGCCAGAGAGTAAACTGGCCTTGACTTACCTATTATAATTATCACCAAAATACTGTTCCCAAGGAAAGGAAAGAATTAAAGTGCACATAAAAAATATATTTTTTTAAAAAGCCACATTAAATACAGTTCATTTTAAAATGTTTTCCTATTTTTAGGCCCGTTTTATAATTTAAGAAAGTGGTAAGAGAAGTACACACATGCTCATGTACTTTGCATAGGCTGAATTATGTTGGGTAGGTAATGTTTCATAAAAAGTATTTGACCTACTGGGAAGGTTTAAGCTTTTGCAGTTAGTGTTGTAGGCAACGATTATGCATTTATGAGGGCAGGTTTGAAATGTGATCCAGAAAGGTGACTTTCACAGGCCCCTGTCATTGTTGTGTATGTTATATGTTCTGCTTTTTTAATATTTCACAGTAAAAGCTCCATGCGCATGCAGAGTTGATCCCAATTTTGCTGATTATTAGTAGCTCATTAAAATACAATCCATATTTTCAAGTTACTGGCTTTCTTTTCCTTTAAGTATTGGCACATGGACACGATTCACTCATCGAAAAAAATATTTTGAGAATTATAAAATTTTTATTTTGCTTACCGGTATATTTAGATTATATGTTTTATATATGAAAAAAAAAACAAAAAACGAGGCAGCAAAATTTCCTAATATTTGCATCGTTTTTGAAACTCATGGCCCTGGGTGTACCGGTACCTCTGATCTTGAGATAGACGATTCCTGTTAACGTAAGGTCTTCAGCTAATCAATCAATCAATCAACTTTATTTATAAAGCACTTTAAAACAACCACAGCTGAAACAAAATGCTGTACAACAGGGACAAATACGATCCA
>JAQQAE010015500.1:0-12032 GCA_029823295.1 Pseudamia nigra
GCAAATTGAAGCCTTTTTTTCCAGTTAGCCTCACTGATTAGTGGTTTTCTTGAGGCGACACAGCTGTTCAGTCCCAATCCCTTGAGTTCCCTTCACATTGTGCGTATGGAAATGCTCTTACTGTCTTTGCTTAGTTAAATCCAAGTGGTGACTTTTTTTTTGGCCAGGCAGTGTATTTTGCCCTTGCAATATAGATGTCCTTTTCAACCTAATTAGGTAAGTACAAATGCATGTCACATATAAAACTTGGAAATTTGGTTCCTCTAGCTATAGTAGTTCTGGTACTATAGGTTTCTGCAATTATCAATGCTGTGACCTACTTAATATGCAAATTAGGTGATGGTTGCAATAGTGACCCTACCCTGACTATCCATGTGCCATGGCTGGTTAGTTTGAGTCCAGGGGCTTCCCTCGGGTAGGGGATAATAATAATATAGTGAAAGAAACTTAAATCTTTACAGGTCTGCTAATGTTGAGCTGCAGAGGCTCCATCACCTCTGAGCTGCTTGTAGAAAGTCACACCTACAATGATCTCATGTTTGTAACTTTAGGATTATACTCTTTATAATTATATATTCCCCAGTCTTATACATCAACAATTGCATGACAAGCTTCAATTTTTTTTTGACTTTTAAACATTTAAACGTTTTGTGTGTAAATAATGGCATAATTTAACCAGGATCAATAAAATGTCACGCTGTAATGTATTTTTTTCTCAGTGGTGCCCTGGGGTAAGGGATGGGACTCTATTAGAGTTAACTGTCACTGTCACTGTCACACAGGTAAGTTAATGAGACCTGTCTGTGTCAGTGAGAGAAAAACATGAAGGTGAGACTGATAAAAGGTGGTGAGAGTTACGTCAGTGGAAGACGATGACAGGCAAGCGAGGCGGAGCTAAGAGGAAGACACAGTGAAGTACTTATTATGTGTGTCCTAAAACCATGAGGGGCTGAAGTTGGTGATGTGTTGCAGAATGAAAAGAATAATGCACCTTGACAGAACTGCACTCTCTGCCAACACAGCCGATGATTCCCCGAAGCAGAGTGATGCGGAGTGCAAGCAGCACCTGTGACACAACCGCCACCCCACAGGAATATCAACAACTAGCCACCTGTTAAAAAATGCACACGCCAACTTCACACTCCATATTGTATGGAATGAATTGCCACTGATTGACGTTTCTTTACAATGCCATGATTACCTCATTACTTTTCTTGGGTTGAATGCACATGTCACTCAAACAAATGATTATACACTTAAGGTAAATTAACACCATTCATCTGGGCCCCGTGAGGAGACGTCCCATGGCTGCTGCACATCAACGTCACTTCTTTTTTAGGTGCTTAGAGGCCCAGTATCATAGCAGTTAATGATACGGTATGTCCGTGGTGCTTATGTTACTCCATCCATCCATCAGTTTTCCACCTTTTAATCCTCACGGAGGTGGGTGGTGTGTGTGGGTGGCGGGGCATATCCCGGCTGACTTCGGGTGAAGGCAGGGTACACCCTGAATGAGTTGCCAGTTCATCACAGGGCTGACATATAGAGACAACCATTCACACTCACATTCATGCCTATGGACAATTTAGAGTGACCAATTCACCTAACCCCTAGTACATGTTTTTGGTTGTAAGAGGATGCCAGAGAACCCACAAACACGTAAACTCCACACAAAGACCCCACCGGCTGGCACTGGGATAGAACCCAGGACCTTGTAGCTGTGAGGCACGAGTGCTACCCACTGCGCCACTTCACTTATGTTTATGGATAAATACCTAGTAATTTTGACAAAAAGGTGAAAAAGTATCTGATCTTTTTCTTGATTTTCTCAAGACTTCTTTGGACTGTAAAGCTGACACAAACATCCTGATTTCACTGTAAAAGGTGGTATCAACCCACTTTTCATCAGAAAAGGAAGCAATTTGTTTAACCAAAGGTCATTGCCAAGGTGACCTGGTATCAGATTCTGACACAAAGCTACTGAAGTACACAACAATGTACTTTTCATGCACAACTGTCAGAACGAAAGTAAAGATTTTAGTAAGCCTCTAATTTTCACCCATGGGACCTAACTTTGGACAAAAATTGCATTACAGTTAATGGCAACTGACAATTTTCTGATGTTGACTGAATTATACCACCAGCAATGCGAATTTAATAAATGACATAACATGTAAAAAAAATGGTGGTTTGGTGTTAAACTGTTGAAATGTACTCTAAGACTGTAAAAGTAACTACGTACGAACAAGAACCCTAACTTCATCTCTCTACAATCTGTTCAGAGCTGCTGAAGAGTCTGTGTCTCAACATGAAAACCTACAGTGATTTTCATCTCCTTCACTACTTTTTTCTCAAAGAAGGGCATTAAATTTGCTGACGTGGTCATTTGGTGTTACTTCTGTGTTATGTGCAGGAGCTGAGGCACATTTGGCTACAGCAGCGTTACAGCCTGACAGATGTGCAAAATGTGAATAAAAACAGAATACAATCATTTGCAAATCCTTTTCAACCTACATTCAACTGAATGCACTAAAATGATAAGATATCTAATGTTCAAACTCAAACTCTATTGGTTTTCTTTTGTTATTTTGTTTTTTTCCCCCCAAATATTCAATCATTTTGAATTCAGTGTTATATTCCATTCAATGTATGACTTCAGTTCCTCAATAGTCTGGGGTCTCCATTGTTGTATTTTGTGCTTTATAATGTGCCACACATATTCAATAGCACAGGGGCACATATGTGTACTACTGTGCAACATAATGTAAATAAGACCGTTTTTCTTTTATCAAAAGGTTTTTAAACAGATTTCATCAACCGTGCCTGCACCTCAAATGAGGCTTTTGTTGACCTACAGAAGAAATACCAAAACATCATTGCCTTACATAAACCGTAAAACCCAAAGAAGACATATTTTCACTGTGCACACTCTTACTAAAGTATAGAAGAATTTCACAACTCCACATGACATATCTGGTTGAATTTTAAAGGGCCACCGTGGGATATGCTGGACAGCTTCTTTGATGTTTATCAGCCTATGCATTTTCTCGCACTGTGCACCAAATGTTAAAAAATTTAGCAAGTGCCAGTGGTATGGTACGTAAATAGAGGTTTACTTACAGTAATCTCAGAGCAAATGGCTGGCTGGGAGGCTGTGGTTGTTCACTTAATGGAAAACCTGCAGCGCTTTGTGCCGTAGTAATGGGGGAGATTATCTTGCCATGCAGAAGGACTGGATGACTACTTGTACACATCCCCTTTCACTTCCCCCTCTCGTTTTAGGTGTTTATTATTTATATTATGATGAGCCATGTGTACCCTTTAATCATTCATGGGAGACTGAGCAATGGATGTTAACCACAAACTGTGGATTTTTTTCATTTGACTATGATGTATTTTTTTAATGTATCTACTTTACACATTGGAGTGTGCAACTTTCAGACAGATACAAAAGTCCAGAATCACATTTTTAATCGACCTGTCTCAGTTTAATTCAAAATGTTCTTGTTTCCATCTCAAAGCCTTTTCTTTCTTACAGCTGCTGATTATTTGCTCTTGCCAGCTCATGGGCAATGCCACAGTGTTAAATATCTGTCTGACAGTCAACCCGGTGTTTACCCCTGAGAAAGATCAATACCACATTACCATTGTCGCAGACTTCATTCTTCAAGCGCATCTGATTGAGTTTCATGGTAAACCAGACTAATCCATGTGGTTTGGTATCACTGTGAATGGAAGACAGCATCAGTGAAAGCCTCTGCCTGTGCTGAATGTATTTATTACCCGACTCACCTTTTCACACTGTGGTTATGATGTTTCACTGCTCTCCATTAGTACTAATTACTGAGTTTACAAACAGCTGTTGTAACATTTCAGTGTCATTTAATGAAATTAAAGGCTTTTTTTCACATTATTGTGAAGATTCCACCCATTCTACTGGGTTCAAAGTGCAGCAAAAAAGTACAGTATGTGTGAGCAAAATGTAGAAGTAGTTCTTCCGTAAAGCAGTGTTTTTTGTATAAACCGGGAAGACTTAAGCATTCAATTATAACATCCAAATGACACCATAAATTCTAACCTTGTTTAACATAAATAAATTTATAGCAATAATGTTGTAAGCACAGACAAACCAACAAGAACCATAAGTTCAATCACATGCTTCCACTACAGTAGTCTTGCATCATAATCGGTTCATGCATTTTTCTCAATTATACCTTTGACCTTTGACTTTTGGCTAACAAATGTACTCATCAGAACACCACTGAGTACAAGTGAGTGTTTTAGCCACATCACATTAAAAAGAAAGTTACAAAAATCTTTTCACTTCATCCTCACATCCAAGTTCATGTTTGTGCCCAAATTTGTTAATTCTTTCCACCTGTTCCTGTGATATCTTGATTTAAATTGAGGGGGGGCTGACTGGTGGACATCTGGTGGAGATCCATGGACACATCAAAGTACAGCCAGGTAGGACTACATTATATGTAAAATCAAACGGCTGCAATGGAATTGTGGATGCTCTGGATAAAGGTAAGTTTGAAGTTGCTAATGAAAATGGTTTTGTTATGTCCACCAAGGAGTAGCAGGGGTTATGTTTTGTCTGCTGTTTTTCTGTCTGTCCGTTTGTTAGTTACCAAGGTTACTCAAAAAGTACTGAACAGGTTATGATGAAATTTGCAGGAAATGTGTGAAATGGGACAAGGAACCAATGATGAAATTCTGGTGGTGGTCTGAATCTCCATCTCAGTGCACAGTGTTTTTTTTTTTGTGTTGACCAATCAAAATCTAGAAGGAGCGGGACATAGGAAGAAAACACTAAACTTGTCTGCACCGTGGTGGAGGGGAACCTGACTGACAACTCAGTTCATGACCTAACACTGAAGGATTTCCATGATTTTATGAATGAAGTGAACGTCCATTACAGTTTGAAACATCACTGTGTGAAAAGGACATTTTTACATGTTGCCACGATGCTCATTGATTGGTCCTAATGTGTCGATGTCAAAGCCCCCCCCGCCCCCCGCTTAGTCACATCACTTACGCAGAGCCGGGCATGTCTGAAATCACCATATCAAATCTCTAAATAGGCTTCATCTTGATAAATTGACCGCAGTTTTTAATTTTAACCCACCATATTCTCACCTGAAAAAATCATAAGCCACAATTTTGTGAACTAAATATAGCAGTATTACAAAATGTGAACATTTCTGGGTGCTAAAAACCCTCTCTGTGGACACAGGCCCTAATAATGTCATTTGGGGAAATGAGCTGGTTTGGCGGAGGTCTTCGCTCTCCAAGTGTTTTTTTTTTTATTTGATATGTGTTTGATATGCACGTTGTTTGGTCTGTAGAGGCTTATTGTATTTTATATGTAAAGGTGAATTAAATGCTGCAGATGTAAGTGTGTGAAAGCAATAATTACTGAATAACGATGTCCTGGTAAATGCATGTTTTAGAGGGTCATGTCTTTGGAAGTATTTTTGAAGGACGGAATTGCCTCTGCCAATATTTGATGAACTAGTTTCTAAATTTAAGGAACTATTTTGTATTATCTTTCTGGTGGGGAAGGTCTTTAGAGCGCTATTCACTAACTCATAACTGCAGTTAAAATAACTACTGTTTTTCTCTGCAGTGTACATATATTCCATTTTCAATTCATCTCAATTCCATTCAACTGAATTTATGGAGAGCAAACCCAACAGAACCTCTGAGAGCAAGCATGGGGCGATGGGGCAGACGAGGAAACCTCAGCAGAACCAGGGCTCTGTGTAGGCAGCCATCTGCCTCTAATGGTTAGGGTTAGTGGACAGAGGAGAGATAAAAGAGAGAAGAGTAGAGACAGACCAACAAGCAAGACAGTCACGGGATGACACAAATACTGGATGAGACCACAACCAACAACCTTTGTAGAAGTTTATCCATGTCAATACATTCTGTAATCTGCCACGGCCCATCCATAACTCCGACAATGTTGAGTCACCCATGGTAAAAATGATGAAAAAGGTAAAAACATCAGCAGTGGCATTGTTTAAAAATCACCTTCCACGGTGGAAAATGTTAGCTAGTGAGCAAATGTTAATATAGGGGACTATTCTTCATGCACAATATTTTGAAAGGTTAAGACAAGCACAGATTTTGTGCATACATTGTATTTACAATTCACCAAATTCTGACGTTCTGTTACCTTAACTAGCAATGCTCCTGTTTTCTCTCACCTGGTCTTCAGCAGGAGTAAACATTAACAGGCAGGTGGACAGATCAAGTTGTGAAATGAATTTCAATGGTTTCATTCCTATAATTATACTTGTTTGTAGAAAAGAGTACAGGAGAGAAGCTGATAAAAGAACAGGTATACTTTAAAGTGCAACATCATGTACATCATGTATACTGTGTCCGACTCAATCTGCTTCTTGATCGTGAAAGTGCTACACAGTTGAGAGCAGTAATGAGGTAATGAACGTCAGGTGTGGATGTGTGACGCGAATAGTTCAGGGACGTAAGGAGAACAGAAACATTTACCAACTGGCTTTTAAATGATCTGAGTGTTTTACTGATTTTACCGCCTAATAAGGGACCACCTACAGTATCCACCGTGTTTAGAAAATTTTCACTTTTTTCCTGCCATCATGCTGTCTTACTGGAAACTGAAGCCCTGAAGTGTCATTCAACCTTCCACAGACAGCTGTTCACCTTGTCCCCTGCAGACTGAATATTTTCCGTACCTACAGATGTTTGGTCTACAGGTAAATCAGTGATATTGCAGTGGAGCCATGAGATCACCTTTTTATGGTGTACAGTTCTATAAGAAAAAGTATTTCTCCAAGTCCATGGGACTTTACTTCAGAAACTTGTATTACAGTCAATAGAGAGCAGCAGACAATTTTCTGATCCTCACTGAATTATGCCACCTTTATATATTTGTTAACAAAGTCGCAGTTTCTGGAACAAATAGTGAAATGACAGTTTTGTGTGAGTACACCCAGTTGACTTCATTTCCCATTTCACAGTATGCCTGCCACACCCCAAAATGTTTGCAATCTTGGAAAATTTAACCTTGTCCTACAAGAAGAAAGTAATGAAAGAGGTGAAAATCATTACGTTTTTCTCCCCGTCAGCCTAGGCTTGCTCTGAGAGGTTCTCTTGGGTTTGCTTTCTGTATAGTCTTGAGGTTTCGGCCTTGAAGTGCCTAGAGATAATTTTGGATTATAATTGGCGCTATACAAATACAACTGAACTGAACTGAATTGAATGTGTCTCTACTTACTGGGCTGTTGAAACTCTTCAGAAGCTCTGAAGAGACTGCGGAAAGTCAAAGCTAAGATGAAGTCTGACTACAAACTGCTACTTTCTTAACTTCAAACATTATCCTCTTTTTTAAGATTTATTTTTTTGCCATTTTTTCCTTTATTGATAGACACAGTGAAGAGACAGGAAAGGTGGGAGAAAAGTGTAGGGAGTGACATGTAGCAATGGGCCACACAGTAGGCAGCATTTGAACCTGGGTCGCTGCAATTAGGCCTGGGCCATGCGGGTGCCCTCTGCCAGCTGAGACACCCCCAAATATTATCGTTTAAACTGACAAACATCATATGAGAAATATTATGGTGCTATAATTCAGTTAGGATCATAAAATTGACTGGTGCTCATCTCAGACAGTAATTATTTTTTATTCTAGGGTTAGGTTCAATGGTTTAAAACTGGAAGGTGTGAGACCTAAGCTGTGTTAGGGATGTGTTAGTTTTGGAGCTAGCCCCCAGTGGACACTGTTAGTACTGCAGTTTTGGAGACTCACGTCAACAAAGTGGCAAAGTACAGTATTTCAGTTCTTCATTGGTATACAGGATACTATAAAAAATAAATGTGAGAGACTTATATTTAAGAGTGGATATCGAGCTGCTAAAGAAATATTCTAATAGTTGTGTATTCAAATCCAGCTCTAACAACATATTTTGTTCCCCGTGAACAGTGCACCAGAAGCAGAGGCGAATGCAGCACACATCACGTTGTACATGAAAGTCCTCTTGGTGTATTGTGTATCATGGTTTCACAGGCACATGGAGTTTGTGAGAGGTTTGGTCACCAGGTCAGCTGTGAGTGCTCTTTTGTCTCACAAATACTGGTGTGGGTAGGGTGAGTAGCCGCTAACATGAGAACACACTTTTATGTATTCATTAAAGTGATGAACATCTCTGGAAAAACCAAGGTCATGAATACACTGTTTTAATTTTGTCCATTTAAGAAGAGCTCGACCAACCAATGATTGAGCAGAGATGTACTTCAGCATCAGCAACATGAATTTGAAGCCACTTTAAAAAATGCATGGCCCTCTTGATAAAACACCTATTTATAGTGAGAGAGGTTAGCATTGGTACACCAACTGCCCATTTATCTCATTTGAGCTCATTTAGCTCTCGTGTTCCTTCGCAAATTAATGAATAGACAGTGTAATGGTCTGTTAACACAATATTGATGAGGTAATGCTAACATAATGAGATGCCCAAAGTAAATCAAAGTGTTTACAAGTGGATAAGCACATGCATCCATGTGTATTTACCCCATCTTCTCTCCAGTGTTGTTGTTTATTTGAGTTTTCAACCATGGAAAATAACTTTGAACACCCTAATGATGTTCAAGACTGTAATATGTCATTAAAATGCCTCTGCTGCAGACGATAATAAAAGGAAATGTCTTGCTTTCCAATATAAGGGATGTGTTTGTTCACTTTGCGTATATGATTATAACCTTTGAAGCGTTTCAACTCACACATCCCTTGTTTGACTTTTCACTTGAAACATTGTCCTTCTGAACTCTCATAACCAGTCGTGTATTTCTTAGGCTTCTCATGTATGTGTTCATTCATTCATTCTGGATTTTATTGCAGCGACACCTGCGCAAGCCTGCTGTTATTGATGTATTGTTGTCTGTGATTAATTTCATCAGGCAGGTATCAGCCGAACTATGAGGGTTGCCACCGTTGGATGCATACGGACAAAACACATGTGCACACACACACACACATATGCTTGGCTTACACTGGCCATAGACAGAGCCAACACAAAGTAATCTTTTGGCGACTGTGTGGCTGGCGGTGTGTATTGTTTAGTTCAGTCAACATGTGGAATTTAATTTCCTCTCTGTGTCCATTGGCCAGTGGATTTTCTTTCTTCCTTTTTTTTTGTCCCGGGTGCAGTTTTTCTTTTGTGTGCATGTTTGCTTGTTTTCCCACTCATTTTCTACTCTGCATCTGTATGTTTGCTACTCTGTGTCCATCTGTCTGTATGAGGTGTGCTGTCTGGGTTTGTCTCCTCATCTGCCTGCTCAGCTTGACACTTTTCTCTTGGTCTTCACACTGCCTCCATCAATGAAAAGCCAATATAGCACCAGTAACGCATGCAGGCAAACACATGCAGCCCTTTTACCTGGGTTTCCAAAAATCTCACCACAGCTGAAAGTGAAGAATAGTAGTACATGCACAGCCTGTAGACGACTGACAGGGATTTTAACTGGATACGTCACAACTAAAGGGAAAGAGGGAGGGACAGAGGAGGGGTGCAAATGATGAACAGAAACAGAGAGGAGAGGGGAAGAGAGAGAGAGTCAGAGAGAGAGAGAGAGAGAGAGAGCGAGACGGAGGGATATATTGACTCAAAGCTGGTCTGCATGCTCTTCAGTGTGTGAGAGACAGAGGATGTGAGAGCAGGCGAGATGGAGTGCTGGCACAGATGAAGACTGTCCCTGGGTACGTTTTTGTGGCTATATTTGTAAATGCGTCTCGTGTGTGTGAGTGTGTGTATGCACATGTGCTTGCATGTGCGACTCTGAGTGCTGAAGATATTCATCACCAGTGAGTTTGAGAGCAACATGCTGTAAGTGTTTTTCTTATCTGGATAGGCAGTGAATTTGGGTGTTGTTACATAAGTGTACGTATAGGAGTGAGTGAACGAGCGTGTACTGTACATGTAGATGCTGAGGACGGGGTTGGGAAGTTTGAAATCTTTATCTGCTCCATCTTGCACAGGCATGCACATGTGTATGTCTGTGTGTGAGAGAGTGAAGCAGAGATTGTTGAAGTATTGTAACTTGGTGTTGTGATCTTGGAAGGATGTTCTCTCAGAAATGCAAGTTTAGATTTAAGTCTTGAATATTAATACACGGTGATACTGAATTGATTGTTTCTCACATTAAAGATGCTTGAGTTTGCTGACACTTCAGTGTGTACTGTATGTATAAGATGCTTAAACTGTGAATCAGTGTGTAGCAATTGTGACATAAAGTCAATGCAAATACATAGAGAACATATAGAGTAACGTGTACTTGCCCAAGTCAAGGGTTTACTTCAGTTACTTATTGCATTAATTCTATTGTTTATTTGCTTCCCAAACAGCTGCAAGATTTTCAGTTTAAAAAATCAACTTGTATGAAAGATCTTGTATGTAAGCGAAAACATTCAAAGTAATACTATTGCAGATGCAGGTAATAGCGGCCATTAAAGCATGGGTTTTAATTAACCCTGAAACAATTAATCACAGAATGACTTGCAACTATTTTGATTATTAATTCATTTGGGTCATTAATCAGCCTAAAACAGTCACAGTCCGTATGAATTTTCTTTTTGTATGTAAAGATTTTACATTTCTCTCTTTCTTTGTAGTATATTTCTCATATATTCAACTGGACAAAACAATAATGTGAAGCTATCACCTTGGACTCACTGATTTGACAATACACTAGTGATATAGACAAATCAATAAATAATGAACATAATCAAAGCCACGGTGTCAATACTCTGAATTCTCCAAGCAACTAAAATAAATTACAGTGTGGCTATGACTGAAAACACATAAAGGTCTGGTCTATTTATGGCAATAAAATGAAATTACATGTACTGCTCTGATCAGAAAAAAAGTAAAGAAAAAACAGAGTTTAAAACGTTCCACTAACCAGCTCTGACATGATGCACATATGGAAAATAAAGGGAGATGACAAGTTGCATGCATCCTCAAATCACCTGATGTTTTCACAGAGATGCTTTATCATCTTTATGACAGCATCATTATGATGATGGAGTCCTTTTCTACGTCTACTATATCTTTCATGTTACAGTCTTGTCCGTTATTATTGGAGGTATTATTGCTTAGAGGGAACAATCACAATTAAATGCTCAGTGACAATGTTCATCTATTTATGCAGTCTATGAGCTGGACTGCACAAGTAAACAGAGGCATCGGTTTCTGTGTCTCTGTGATCATTGAGATCAAACTAGATCTGGAGATAATAAAACTCCGTGGCCCTGTGGGAGTGCATATGAGTAAACATGTCTTCAATCTTGCTTAATGAGTGTGTGGAAAATGGGAAATGATGCTTTTTGGCCTAATAAGGTTAAAGCTTGGTTAACAGTTATTACGTTTCATTAAGTGGCAAATATGCTAAAGACTAGGAAAGGCTGGTATTATGTAAATACTGCTCAGAGGACTTGCAGATGAGAGAGAGGGGGGAGAGTGAAAGAGAGAGAGAGAGATAAGCAAAGGATTAGAGTCAAGTGCAGATACACACTTGTTCATACTTTATAGCAATACATTTGAATATTCATTCTGCACAAACTTGGTGTGCTGACTGAATGTGTGAGTCACACTTGAAGTGCAAAGGGTTTTGGCAAATTCTATTTTGGCTTTTGAGAAGTCAGGATTGCATCAATGGATAAAAACAGCAGTGTCTTTTTTTTTCCCAGGATGTCAGATGTGTTGTGAATTTTAACGTAGTGTTGACTTTGTTGACTTCTCCTGAATAGATTTCACTCCTTCTGCTGATACTGCTGAACAAACTAAAGTATAAGACAATGTGATGGCTTCTCTTGTTCTGCATTCCTTATCCAACCTCTCTGTTATGAAAATGAGCTGTTATTCTGCTTCTCACCTCATTCATTTCCTTCTCCCACTCTAACTCCATCTTTCATTTTCACCTCACAGTCTTGTTCGACGGTCCACATGAGTGTCTCCAAACCTCCGCCGCATCCCCCCACCTCCCACTTGGCC
>JAQQAE010015501.1:0-12032 GCA_029823295.1 Pseudamia nigra
AAATTTTTTCTTGTCTCACTCCCATTTCTTCTTTTTGCATTTGAAGCCCTACTTAGAACCTTCTTAGGATCCAACAGTGCAAAATGTACATTTTTACAATTTTTCAACTGGTCTTAAAATTTTGATCAGGAGTGTATATACAGCCTTTGGTCAAAATCTGCTGTACTTGGACTTGATTGATTTGTTGCTATAGTAACTCAACTCGCCTGTGAAGTAGGACCAAGTCAGACCTTTATATCTTCTATTTATTCAATATGGGCAGAATTTTACCTGAGAAATGCTCAACTACAGTTGTGAGTAAGTGTTTACACTAACAACTCCATAATATGACTTTGTCTGGCAGTGCTTGGTGAAGTTTAACCACATCCGTAAGCAAGCATCTAGCTTTCCCATGAGTTCCGTGGCACACTACACTCCGGTAGCTCCGCCGTCTTTCAACAAAATATGGTTGCATCCTGTTTTTGGCAACATTACTTGTACCCCGTCATACAAATGCATCATCATATGACTTTTTCATGACACAAGTAAGACATCAGGCAAAATTTTACACCTGCTCGTGAGCAAAACCTCAGGTTACGAGTAAAATAGGTCTTGAGAGCCTGCACACTCTGCGGTGCTCCTCAGTACTTGTATTTTGCTTCATATTTGTGCCTTTTTTCACCTGAAATCGTGCTTCGTTTTGTGTTTTTTCATCATGGAACCTAAAACACGAGCTGGCAAAGGAATAACATACAGTCAAAGTACCTCCACCAGACGGCTAGTTCCGATCAGATGGTCGCCGAAGAGTTTGTTGAGCTTCCTCAACAACGAACTTCATTTCCTCAACAAGTGTTTAATTGTGATCAGACAGGGCTCTTCTGGAAGAAAATTCCACAGAGAATATTCATCACTGCCGAGGAGAAGAAACTAGTCCATATACATCCTCCTTTGCCTGCAGCCATCTCTGTCTCCAAGGTAAATCATTTCTAAATCATTTTTAGAACTAATTTCATGTATTCCTTTTCAGATAATTAACATAACTGCCTTTTAAAATAATAATAGTGAATAAATGTGCACATACGGGTGTGTTTACATACTGTATATGGGAGTTTTCGTGGGTCTTGGAATGGATTAATTGGTATTTATATGTATTCCTATGGGAAAACCGGTCCCGTCTCACAACTTTTTTATGTCACAAGCATGAAGCTGGAAAGGATTAAACTCATATGATGAGGTACCACTGCACAGTCAATGGCAGAGCTGCTCCTCAAAAAGCTGAGCTATTTCTGTTATTGTTCTTTTGGTTTTTATGGTACATTGTGTTCTTTTTCTTCTGCTGCTTCTACCACATTGGCTATACTGCATAACACTGCCCCCACAATTTCCAGTGGTACTGCTCCATATTCTGCTTTTGCATACACATCTGTATCGAATCTGAAAATGCACTTTAAATATTCCTTTTGTGAGTCAAATTTTCCTTTATACTGTATTATTGTGAATTTTATCTGTTTGAGTACTTGGTGGTATGCTGCCCACATCCGCTCTTCCTGTACTCCCTGGGCTCCTCCCCTTCCTTGACAGTACCACTATGCTTTGCTGGGGGAGCCTGATGTGTAGAGAGGTAGAGAAGATGAGTGATGTGTATTTTCTTTAATTCTCCAACAGGAGTGAATAAATTGTGGGAAGCAACAGTCTGGTGTCACTGTGATCCATGTGGCATCTACACAGTTACACTGGTATCCCCATCACAGCCATTATAATGGTGCAAAAGTAGGAACTGTCACACTGGTACCATGACTTCCTATAGGGACCTGTTACACATTCACAAGCTCTTTGAAAACATACAAGTATGGATGAAACAGTCCATATGCATGCTTAACGTTGAGCATAAATGTACCTTCAGTCTGTTCATCAAACAAACACAAGACCCAGTTTCTGCAGACAGTCATTGGCCCAGGAAGCCACCCCATGAGTACTGTTGTTCAAGATCTTACGAGAACATGCAAGCCACTTTCAAGAAAAAGTAAACTGTTTCTGAATCTGATCTAAAGCTGCAATCATCTGTTACAGGTCCATTAAATGGCTCCCGTAGTTTAGTGCTAATAACATTGCTTCTTAATTGCTCCATTGCTTCAGAAACTGCTCTCTCAAACTTTAGTCCATGTGGAAACAAAGCACTTACACACTTGAGTGAGACGCTCACTGACTTTTTGCCCTGTTTAGGGAGCAGATGATGGAACAGACACACCACATAAATGTATACACACTTTACTACGTGTCTTTGAGGAGAGGCAGGGCCATTACTCACTTGATATCCATATGTGTGTGTGCACCTATGAGCCTTGAATTTTTCTATACAGTATATCTGCATGTGTGTAGTGAGTATAAATACATTTTTGCTTTGTTTTCTTTGTACTTTTTCTCCAATGGAATACTGTTAAAAAGAAGCCTAACACACACATACTCATATGTATCTTAACACACACACACAGTTTGGTATTGAGAACAGGATGGTGGAGTGGCAGACATTATTTATGTCTGCTTTCTTTAGCAAGGTTTCTCACAGGAACAGGAGCCGAGCAGGAATTCAGCACTTCCTCTGAGGCTGCCATTTATCACTCTTTATTAATACAAAAACACATAGACACACACCTAAATGGTAGAGACACGGCTTATACACCTATATTAGACAAATATGCAAAACTCAATCTGATATGCAAGCAGACAGAAGAGCCAATATCAGATACATGAACAAATCAGGCAGATTGAAGACATTTGATTAATCTGGTTCTATTTGATTTTGATTTTTCTTTACTGTGAGCTCAACTTATTGAATTTCCCAAAAGATGATGAAGTTCAGTTTGATTTGATTCACTTGGATTGGATTTGACTGGATTGCATTCAGTTCAGGTCAGTTCAGTAGTAACTCCAGAGACACAAGCATGTACAGTTTTATATATACAGTGGTGCCCTGGCTAACGAATTTAATCTGTTCCGGCGTCACATTCTCTTGGCGAATCATTCATTAGCTGCAGCGAGTTTTTCCATAGGAATACACGTTAAACGAATTATTCCGTTCTGGACCCACGAAAAGTCCCATATAAAGTATGTATTACACACCCATATGAGCACATTTAATAATTTATAAAGACACTTACCAGAGGAGGATGAGACGGAGACACCATCTTTCTTAGGTCACAGGTTGAAACACACAAAATGAAGCAGTATTTTAGGTGAAAAAAGTGAAAAAATTAGGTGAAACAACAGGTGGAAAGATTCGTGACCCGAATTTCGAAAATCGTAACCTGAAACTTTTCCATTAGCTGGGGCACAATTTTGGCCGATTTCTTTTCATTACTCAATTTTTTTGTTGGTAGAAGTGTTCGTTACCCGGAGCACCACTGTATTTGCTTTCTCACTGTGCATACTGTGCATTGTACAAGCTGAAAACAGCAGATTTTTGAAGTTGAAAAGGGATTTGTGTGACTGAATTTTGGTGCAACACATCAATAATGGTGATAAGATGCATAAAATGCAACAAATTATATAAAAATTAACATTTAATGGATGAAAGAGCTCAAACCACCACTTCCTTTTTTAAAATCATGTTTATCCTCCTGCCTTGACGATGACGTGGAGACAGAACAGTCCACCTGTCATTCTGTCAAATGCCAAATCGAATTATTTTCTAATGGGTGAATTGATGCTGCCATTTCACTCTGTTTCAGCCTGCAGGACATACAGGGACAGTGATTTTATCTTATAAACACTGCCTTGATCATTTTGTTTTGTTGGTTGGAAGTCAAAATATCATATTTAAACACCACAGTGACAACAACTGTAGACTGTAGAATTTCTCTGTTAGTCAAGATAATTTGACGAGTTTAATTGCATTTCAGGGCTGAATTGCCCTGTGAGAAAAAGCTGTATAACATTGAGAATAAGTAATGAAAATATATAGCAGACACTTTGTGTGTAGTATTCAAAGACATCTACTCAATTACATGTACTTGAGTAGTGTTTGTGAGAAAAATATAGTTCTGAGAGATGATATATTGAAGAATACATTTTACGCCTAGTTACATTTGTAATAAAATAAACGGTCCTTCTACTCAGTTACATTTGGGGTAAATTAACCAAAAATAAAAAGCAAACAATAAAATGAGCAAAAATGTACAAAATTGTCAAATAAATGTAAAAATATGAGCCAAGTAACCAGCAAGAATGATCCTAAAATTAACCAAATAGATAACAGAATGAGGAAAAAAATCATCAAAATAATCAAGTAGATTATCAAAAATGAACAAAAAACAACAAAATTGAACAATTTTAACAAAATAAAAAGATGATAATGAGTAACACTGGTTAAGAAAAATCAACAAAATGAACAAATTAGACTATTAAATCTTGCAAAAGCAAATATTATGCAATATCTAACATGTATTTTACTAGGGCTGTTAAAATTAATGCGTAATCCAGATTAATTCATTTGCATGATTAATTTGATTAAAAATTTTAACTCAATTAACGCATCTGCAATGCACAGTAATTCAAAATCCCACAATTATACCCACTGACACAGATTAACCACTGATCATGGTACAAAACTCAAAATTCCACAATGCAACTGTGTGGCGGCAGACCCAACTTCATCAAGATGGATGACTCCAAAACTTAAGAAACTTCCTGGATAAGTAGAGAAATGTCTTCAAACCAAATTTCCAGTCCAGTCGACTGAAGGAAAACCCCACCCCTTGGACTCCAAAAAGCACATTGTTCCTCTCAATGGGAAGTTTGAATACAAAAAAATAAGATGGAACAATAGAGCGACATAAGTTTGCATGTTCTGTGGGAGGGAGGTTTCATTTCACTGAAGCACTTTCAGTTTAAAGTACCATATCAACGCGACGCATACTGTACATTACTAAGAGCGATTCCTCTGCAAGTACTTCAGTGACGGCAACACCCTCACTGAACGTCGGGGCCTCAGTAAGTCTATGAAGTATACTGGTACAGCATTCAATGTGAAGATGATGTAGAAAAAAGCTCTAGTGACACTATCTTTAGTTATATAAAAAAGGTTTCATTATAACAGACAGCATCATACAGGTTCAAGCAAACCTGGAGAGACTTCCGGCCAATATGAACATCTCTCCCGATCTCCAGAAAACCTCCATCTTATACGGTATAGTCCCAGACTTGGTAAGAAGATGACACCCAAAAACACCTGTTTAAACAATACCAGACCTCCCGTATCATTTATCAGGGCAATTAACAACTGGCTTTGTCATAAACACATACCCCTCAGGAAATTAGTTAAACTTACATAAACCCCTGTTGTCACACAGAGGTCAGTACTTTTCCCAACATTTTGACTTGTGACCCTCACATGGCCTGTCCACTTCATACAGACAGACTTCTTCTCCAGGTAGCAAACCCTAGGGGATAATACACTACATCCACCTCTGACAAACTGACTGACACAACTGCCAGGTGGATTGCAAAAAACAGCCGACTGGTTAATATCGTCGAGGACACTGGATTTACGAAGGTTTTGCAAATTGCATCTCAAGATTGTTTGTACAGAGCACCATCAAGAAACACCATAATGATGAAAATCCACGGGCTGTATGAAACTGAAAAGAAAATAAAGAAAGAGGATTTTACTGTAGCCAAATATGTTGTTCTGACAGGAGACCACTGGACACTGGACTTCAGTGAGTAACACTAACTATTTAAATATCTTTCTACTCTTGCAACCACTGTTTAGTTTAATAAACTCATGTAAAATGTATACATCACCTTCTGTCATAAGTATTTTTGCTCTCACAAAATGAAAAACAATGCATGGATAATAATCTTGACTAATCAAAATGAATCCACAGTGGCCCTGTGATTAATCAGATTAAAAATTTTATTCGTTTGACAGCCCTAATTTTTGCATTTGCCTGGTTCTGGATCTGATAGTGGATTAATGATAAAAGTCGCAGACTTTCGGCAGACTAGCTAGTAGCCCATGGTTTGTTGTGGTCTACAGGAGATTTTAGATGGCAACCTGCCAGTCAACACAGTTTACAACTTCATAGGTGCGCAAACTCATGCTCTCGCTCGCAGAGTTGAAAACAGTCATAGCATTAGCTACTATGGAGCTAGCAAATGTAGCTTATCTAACCACAGGATGACCAAGGAAAGACAGCCTGCATTTCAGATTCCTTCAACAACATGGTACAAGTAAGAAAATAACAGACTAGTTTGACAACTGTGAGGCCATTTTTATACCTCTGAAAGTCTTTTTGCATTCAGTTTTTCACGCTGCCGTTATTTATTCCAATAAAGACACAATTGCATGTAGCTGCAGTTTTAGCCAGACACTGTAGTATGCAGCACATGTGCAATGTGCCACGGACTGTGCATGTGCATGGTGCCCACCCGGAGTGTGCCATCACCAGACACAGAGGGGGGAACCCCGTAACAGCCTTGTCACCATGGATTCATTTATGCCAAGCCTACCCCGCTCTGTGTGTCCAATGGTACCTTCCAGGTGGGTGCCACATGCATGCGCAGCCCACACTGTGGGCCCCATGGCATGCTGTGTAGGGAAGCGCTGCATGCTGATTAACGAGTTTTATGCTGTCAGCCAGGAAAGCCGGCTAGCCGGCTTATAACCCGAACTTTACGGTAGTGTCCTGATATGGTTCTGTAGTATACTGTAGAGTGGAGTTAGACTCAGAGCGGGGTAAAGATACATTCAAATCATACTAAGTATGAATGCAGAATGTTGATATTGAAAGATTTGGCAAATTCTTCATATTTACTGTATATTCTAATCTTTTATAGTAATTATTATTGTACACACATTCTTCCTTGCAAATTCAAAGTAAGAAATGTGAAAGGAACATAATTTCAAGTCACTGCTTCAGGAGAATGTAAACTACATTTTTAACCTGGGGTGGTAATGTCAGTGAGTTGACAAATTGAAACGCTGTCCTCAGTCTTGATAAAAAATAACACTTTCTCTCTCAGTGACACCCATGCATGTTTAGATAATCAGTTTACCGTGATGAAACAGTTCAGTTGAGGGCGGAGGTGGTTACCATTTGGCCATGCAGGACCACAGTATCAATATTGACACTACAGCCAATGTACGGTTATTTGATTCTTAGCATTTTTGTGTCCATTCTCTATTTCAGCACAGTTGGCTCTGTATATTACATTTACATCGCTCATATTTACTTTTTGGATGTAACAAATTAGCAGTACAGTCCTTTTTTCTTTCTCTATAATTAAACTGGACATTTCAGCAGCAAGTTTATATAATGCATGCAACATTTCTTAGTCGTTGATATTTCATATTTTCCATCTTTGGCAAAACCACTAAACCACAGAGAGACAGGGAGTTGCCCTAGAAATAAACTTTTGATATGGCATGTTTAGCATGAAGAGAGATTTATCTAGTTGGCATGTTGTGAGTCTGAAACAATGGCAGTCCAGTGAAGTTTGCTTCCTGGGAGCTTTAGATCAAGGTCAATAATGGGAAATGGTGTGTACGGTGTGTATGGTGTGTGTGTGTATGTGTGTCAGGTGAGGTCACTGCAGGGAGTAAAGCCAAGGAAATAGCAGTGGCTAGACCTGACGTTACCCCACTCAGCCGCATCCCATAACTCACTGCTGAAGTATTATTGTAACCATTCGTGTTCAGCATCAATCTAGAGCTTCTCATTTCATTTCCCCAGACATAGACTTATAGTTCTACACAGACTATTGGTCCAGAAAACACCACTTGACCTTTTGTTTTGCTTTTCACATCCTTAAATACTCTGACAAAAATGTTTTACCACTTCCCCTTTCTTTCTCTTCCTTCACCTTCTTTCACAGGGCTGTTCTCAGAGGCTTTCATTCTTTCTATTACATACACAGTTATATGATTCATTTACACATTCACAAGTTGGCTTCTGTAAATCAAAGGGATACATCTGAATCGAAGAAATGCATTTTGGTTGACAAACTAGTGAGTAGCTGATCATTTTTAGTGATCCACTATCGTATATATATTTTTGGACAGGGGACCTGCCAGTCACCTCTGCTTGCAACCACATAGGTGCATGAGCTTATGCACTCACTCACAGAATTAAAAACAGTTGTAGCGGTAGATACATTGCCTGGCCAAAAAAAAAAATCGCCACCAAAAAAAAAGGTCACACACTTTAACACAGTATTTCGTTGGCCCGCCTTTAGCTTTGATTACAGCACGCATTCGCTGTGGCATTGTTTCGATAAGCTTCTGCAATGTCACAAGATTTATCTCCATCCAGTGTTGCATTAATTTTTGACCAAGATCTTGCACTGATGATGATAGCTTCTGACCGATACGCAACGCCTTCTCCAGCACATCCCAAAGATTCTCAATGGGGTTAAGTTCTGGACTCTGTGGTGGCCAATCCATGTGTGAAAATGAGTTCTCATGCTCCCTGAACCAGTCTTTCACAAGTTGAGCCCAATGAATCCTGGCATTGTCATCTTGGAATATGCCCGTGCCATCAGGGAAGAAAAAATCCATTAATGGAATAACCTGGTCATTCAGGATATTCAGGTCGTCAGCTGACCTCATTCTTTGAGCACATACTGTTGCTGGACTTAGACCTGACCAACTGCAGCAACCCCACATCATAGCACTGCCCCCACAGGCTTGTACAGTAGGCACTGATGCGCCCATCACTCTGGAACAGGGTAAATCTCGACTCATCAGACCACATGACCTTCTTCCATTCCTCCAGAGTCCAATCTTTATGCTCCCTAGCAAATTGAAGCCTTTTGAAGCCGTCTGAAGAATCTGCTACTATCTAGTTTGTCAACATCAGTGACAGCACCTTTAGATCAAGGAGCGCCTTCTCTCCTGTCTGGATCCAATTGACAAGTCAGTGTGAAACAAGATGGGCTGAGAGGTTTGTGTCTGTTTGGTTTGTTTAATTGGTGCAGAACAGCTTTAAGTTGTTAACCCATGTCCCTCTTCCCTGAAAAAGGCCTTTTTGTATAATTCTGAAATGTGTTTTTTTTTTCCGTTTTGGGTAACCTTCACTTTTTTAACCTCTGACAGTTTAGCACTTACCTTTGTACCATTTCAAGCTATTCACTGGATTTGAACTGCTTGAAGTTCATCAATAAACTGGAAAAATTAGGGTCTTCTAAAACTTTTGACTGGTAGTGTTTTTAAGGACATATTAAGTCTGCTCCTGGTAATAGTAACACACCTTAATTCTGGATGCCCTAAAATGGAAACAGGGAGTCTCCTCTGAGCTGCTACAGAAACATGGCTGTGCTACACATGGAGATCTGCTCTCTCTGTAGTGTCATTCATGTGAGTACAGTGGTCCCTCGCTATATCGCGGTTCACCTTCTGCGGCTTCGCTGTTTCGCAGATGTTTTTGTGTGCAATTTTCATGTATTTTTTATACAGCGTATGAATGCGCATTGTGTTCTGTGTCCTGATTGGCTGAAGGAGAACCCGCACATTGTGTTCTGCGTCCTGATTGGCTAAGGCCATTGTCAGTGATCTCCTCCGTGTTGTGTCTCCTGTGCTGTGCAGTGCAGAGTGTGTTCAGCTTCGCCTGACTTGCACCGGTGTTCGATCGCTGTCGATGTGACTCTGAAGTGCAGTGTGTTTGCGGGTTTTCTCTCCGACTGAGGTCCGCAGTGTCGACGAGAGCCTTCATCGGAGGGCGGTGCAGCGGCGGAGTGGCGCTGCGGCAGGGTGGAGCGGCGCCGGCGCGGGGGGTCACTGTTGGTGGTTTCTTGTGTGTCCAGCTTCATAGGTTGATCGTTGAAATTTAATTTGTTGTTTCTGGAGGCCATCATGTTTTGTTTTGTTTTTTTTTTGCAGGAAAGCCTTTTTTTTTGTTTCACAACCAAATGTACGACTGAATCTACTTCACGGATTTTGCCTATCGTGGGTTATTTTTAGAACGTAACCCCACAATAAACAAGGGACCACTGTATACACTAATAGTACCATAACAAGGAACTATTAAACTCCTTTTCTGCAATTAGATCCTCTAAAATTGCCTTAAATTTTACACACTGGACCATTAATCCAAAATAATGAACATAAAATATACCAGAGGAAAATACAATATGCCCCTTTGACTTTATTATTGTCTTTTTCTTTCCTCTGAACCTCAGATTTACTCACTGCCCATTAACAATATTTGGACAATGAGCCATAAGGGCCATACACTCAGTATGGTGTAATTCTAGACTGTTGACACCAATATGTTACCCTTAATGATGGTAACCTTCCTGACTGTGACATGAGAGAAACTCTGAGCATGGGGGAAACCTGCCACCTTTATACACACACACACACACACACACATACACACACGTTCCTATTGAGACACATTAAGTGTTTGAGAGTGGTGTAGGGGGTAACTAAAACATTACCTCATCTGTTGAGTCCAACCAAAAAACATCCTGTCTAAAAAGAAAAGGAATCTGTTGCTGCACTTTTATAAAGTGAGTATGCATTTGTGTGCTGCTCGTGAGTCATTTCACATCAGTTTAACTAAGAAAAGTTAGTCATAAGTGGGAAGCAACTACATAGGTAACTGTACTTTATTTGTGTCTTTATTTATATCTTTAAAACTTTTTACATTATCAATATTTTCAAAACAGAGCATTTGGGGAGAAATTTCTATTATGTTTATTTTGAATTTACATCATGGTTTCCTGACTTCACTGTGAATTTTATATGGATCGAACAATAACAGAAAAACAGAACAGAAAAAGCAATCTGTTGCTAAATATTCTGAATGACGACAGTCTTACTGTAACACATGACTTTTCATTCAGTATGACATAACATCTACTGTCTGTTTGACCTAATGCTTTAGCAGGAAGCTCATGCATAGATGGATGGCTCTGAACAATCAGTGCAAACAGCCATGCATGCTCTGCTTATCCTGCAGCCATGGTGAAGCTGAATCCTGGTGGGCACTGAGGTAGGTGCCATAGCTAATATAAAGGAGTGGTTACAATTGAAGTTGCATGTCCAAATTTTCAGGTGCCAGTACATCAGTCAGTAAGTACAGTACGTAATTTCACTGTGACTAAGAAAGTAAACCAAATATTCGTTCAATCATCTTGTTCAGAGGATGACTGGTATCCATACAGTTTTGCAATAAATACAAATTGGATGTCCCATTTTTTTTTTAATTGCAAAGAGAAAAGAAGCTGTAGGCCTAAATAAAGACAACTACCAAAGCTTACTGTTTTTATCATTCAGGGTAAAGGACTGGGAATTGCTTTGAAGATTTCCTGAATTTTGTACTTTCTGCTAAAATCTACATCTCCAATCTTCATCATAACATCAAAGTTCAGTAGATTATAAAAACAATGGTTTTAATTAAAGCAAATAACAAATTAACAAAGAAAAGAATATTTTAATGGTCTATTGAAATTGTGTGTTTTTTGTTTTTATGACACAGACCCTGTTAGTGAATAATGCTTCTCCATTGACTTTTAACCTTTTCATGCATGGTGTCCACTACACTGCCCTACAAAAGTAAACTGACAGGAACAAGGTGACATTAAATTTATAGTACCGTATTTTTCGGACCATAAGGCGCACCGGATTCTAAGGCGCACCATCAATAAACAATCTATTTATGGGTTTTTTCCATACATAAGGCGCACCAGATCATAAAGCGCATTAAATGAAGCACCAAGAAGGACCTCTTCGAAAGGCGTTGATCTGCATGTTGCGTGCTACCGCTGTTGCTTTGAGTTGAATAGAGACAGTAGAGACGCTTCTACCTGTGGTTCTCTGTTCAATAACCCACTGTTTAATTTTGTCCTCCAACTGTGGCCATCTCGCTTTGTTCCCTCAGAAATTCGTCTTTACCTGTTGCAGGGCATCTTCTTGCTTCCTCCACTGCCGTACCATTGATTCATTAATGCTGAATTTTCTGGCAGCTGCTCTATTTCCGATTTGTACCGCCTGACTGATAACGTTGAGTTTGAAATCCGCTTCGTAAGCATGTCTCTTAACAGGAGCCATT
>JAQQAE010015502.1:0-12032 GCA_029823295.1 Pseudamia nigra
AATCCTCGTGAGGGTCGGGGGGGGGTGCTGGAGCCTATCCCAGCTGACTTGAGCGAAGGCAGGGTACACCCTGGATGTGTCCACTGATCTAATTAACTTTTTTTAATGGATCATAATGAACAAAATACACAATAAATCAACAAAAAGAGTAACATATGACCAAAAACGAAGACAAAATCGAAGAAAATAAGTCAAAATGAACAAAATAGACATAAAAAATGTACAATAAACAACACTGAACAAAATAATCAAGTAAATGAAAATCAGAAAATTAACAAAATTAAGTAAAACAAAAAAAACTAAATATACTGTAGTACTGTATAATACAATGTTAAACTAATCATGAAAATGAACAAAAATATACAAAATGATAAAAAATTTAATTAATTGAATGAAACTCAATTAATGAAATAACTGCAGAACAAAAAACAAATAAATGAACAAAAAATGTACAAAATAGCCAAGTAAAGAGAAATAAACTAATGAACAAAGAAACCAAATGAATCCACAAATTTGACAAAAATGATCAGGAATATGAACAAAAGCTCACATTAATCACTAAAATACTGTAAAAACAAAATTAACAAATTCAATAGAAGAGTAAAGAAAACACATGTAAAATGAACAGTAGTGACAAAAATGAAGAACCTTAACAAAATAATCAATAAAACGAATCTACATTTTTTAAAGAAATTAATAAAAATGCCAAACTAATAAACAAAATAAATACAAATAAATAAAATTAAACATTGTTATTTTAACATGTTGGCTTTCATTTCATTTTGCTCAATTTGTTTATTATTTTAGTCAGTTAGTCATACACTTGCACAACTTGATTGTTTTTTTTTACTACAAATGTGGTTTCTTAATTTGATAATTTCTACAAATTTTGTTGCTTATTCTGTTTTTTGGTTCATTTTTGTAATTTTCTTCTGTTTTTGCTCAGTTTATTGCTTTAATTGTTTGTTTCTACTTAATTGTGCTAATTTAACAGTTTACCTCTGCTTTGTTCAGTTTTGGTAATGGTCTTTGGTAATTTTGTTCATTATATTATTGTTAATCATAAAAACATGTACTTGAGTAAAAGTTTAAAAAAAAATTCATAAAAAGCTACTCATGTAGTGAGTAACTTCAAAGTTCATTTTCTTGTTTTTTAATCTTTTTTTATTTTAATATTGATGCTTATTTTGCTGATTTGTTCATTTTTAAGTCATTTTTTGCTACTGTTGTTGCTAATTTGTTGTTGTTAATTTTCTTGACTGTTTTGTTCAGTTTAGTTAATTTTCTTAATTATATTGTTAACTTTGTTGCTTATTTTGTTCAGTTTGTACATTTTTGTTCATTTTGTTGCTTAGTTTTTTAGTTTTTATTATCTTTTTTAACTCCTACTCACTGACGTTTAGCCAAACATAACTGAGTAGAAGTAAATTTTTTTCTGAGTCACAGTACAAAGTATTCTGCAAAACAACCATTCTCAGAAGTACATTTGTTTTAAAATATATATTTTTTTAAAACTACTCAAGTACATGTAAAGGAGTAGAAGTACTTGAGTACTATCCACCTTTGGTGTTATGCTAGTATTTTTTCTAGTTTTACTAAATATTTCCTGTCGAATGAATCATTTGGAGTCTTATCATGTCATGTCATGCGTCAGATGTATTCTGAGCAGTCATCACCTCGTTTCCCAGGCTGAGCATTGCAGTACCGTATGTAGTAATGCTGGTGCTCATCTTGGTAGTGGCACCTCCCCACTTACAAGCCTTCTCGTCCCCACTGAACTCTGTGTGCCCTTTCAGGCCCGGATGATTAAAAAGGGGAAAGAAGAAGACAGAGAAGGACAGAAACCTCACTCATTCTCATTTTCCAGAATTCTACCTCTTTACTTGGTATGTGTGGTTGGTTGACTGTGTGTGTGCGAGGTGTGTGTGTAGGGGTGTGTGTGTGTGTGTGTGTGGTGGGTATATTCATCCAGGCCTCTCTGGTTTGTGGGTATTGGCTTGTGGTTTGGGTCTTGGTGCAAAGCGAGGGTGAGGGTGGCGGAACACCATGGCTGCCACACTGCCACAGACATACTGGCACCATCGAGCCAGTACAAGTTTCTCTTTCCAAAATACGGAACCACCGCTTGTGTGTGTTAACCAGTGTAAGGCTTAGTGAATGTCTATGTGCCTTTCAGTGTCCATGCGTTAAACTGATTGGCTTTCTCACACATACACACAGTATAATTACATGCAGAATCTCATAAGCTTGCAGCTGAAAAAAAAAAACAATCCTCTTGAGCTTTTCACTTGTCATGAATTGTATGTGTTAATTAAAAAAAAACTCGTTCTGAATTGCAAACACAGGCCTTTATCCGTTTCTAGGGGGAAAACGTAACATGATGACAGTGAGCTCTGGTTCTAAGTAAACAATAGTAGGTGAAGAGGTTAACCAGAATGGAGAGGTACATTTCAAGAAGTTGATCATGCTGCCCTGAAGTCATGTTATTTTACAGATGGTAGCACTCTTGGCAGGCTACCCCTCCTGCCAACCCTTCTTTTTCTTTTTCTGTTTTTCTGTGTGCTAGTGTGTGTGCGTCTCCCTCCCTCCCTGGGGCTGGCAGTGGTGTCTGGGCACTCGTTTCACTGCTGGCCCTGAACCCAGCAGGATGTGGAGATCAGTGTATAAGTGTGTGTGTTTTTTGTGTAAATGTGTGTGTGTATGCATGCATGAGCGCAGGCATGTGCTTCTGTTCTTTTTTTTTTTCTTCCTTTTTCTGATTTTGCGTCTTGGCTGACTTTTTTACCTCTCGAAGAATTTGGAAAGGCTGTGAGATTTTTTCTTCTGCATGACTTTCAGCAGTGCTCCCTCTCTCTCTGTCTCTCTCCCTGTTTCCCTGTTGCTCTCTCGCTCCCTCTCACCCTGTGTCTGCTGTAGCTTTTCGCTAATAGATTTCATATGTTGCAGCAGTTGACATCAGTTTTAAACTATTTTACATGTGATCTGCGATATTTCCTCAGGAAATCTGTCAGATATTTATTAAAGACTATTAAAATAAACCTCTCCTGTTGTCCGTATACACTTCGATCTCTTGTCCTTCTTTCCTCCGTTCCCTTCTTCTTTGCTCCTGTGTTGTGTCCTGTCGTGTTGTCCTGCTCTCAGAAGCTGGCTTGATTCTATTATTACTCATGCTTTTTAAATGTGCTTTTTTCAGGAGACAATTTCCTTCCATTCATAAGAAAAGCTGTGGGTCAGACGGCACACAGGTTGGGTCTGTGTGGGCTGCTTGAGGTCTTCCCTTTCCTCTGTCTCTTGTCCCATTTACTTTTTACACTGCTTTTTTCTTTTTTCTTTCAACATACAGGGTTTGCCTTTTCCTGTTGTAGTGTTTAGATATGACTTGTAAAATAAGCTTTTATTTTCCACTCTCTACATTGTATACTTTAACCATTAAAGACCTACAGTAGGTAGACCAAGCTGGATCGTATTTATGTACTTGAGGGGGTTTTTCAAAGAAAAATTACTTTTAAGAGTAGATTTTTGGTAGAATACTTTTTACCCCTTCTCAGTTACAGTTACAATTCTCATTTTACTGCTCGAGTTACATTTGACCACAGTTCAGTGGGTAGGGGTAAAAAGACAGTAATTTAAAAAGAATAGCAAAACAATAAATTCAAATGTAAAAATTAACACAATAATCAAGTGAAGTATCAAAATGAATAAAGCAAGCAACAAAATAAGCACAAACACAAACCAAAAAAATCAGATGAACAAAATTAGCTATAGACTGGACAAAAATGAACAAAATAAGAAGTAAAATGAGTAAAAATAAATAAAATAAACATAATAAGCAATAAAATGTACAGCATAAGCAACAAAATGATCAAAAATGTTCAAAATGATCAAAATAAGCAATGAAATCCACACAAAATGAACAAGAATAAACTACAAAGTGAAGAAAAAAACGAACAATATAGTCAAGTAAACTACAAAATTAACAGGCACAAAAGAACAAAAAGAACAATGATCATGTTAACACAAACAAATAAAACTGAACAAAATAAGCAACAAAATGTGGCAATGGATGATTTGCATTGTTGAAAAAAAAGTTTACTAATGATTTTGCATATCCATCCATCCATTTTCTAATATATTTTTAACAGTAAATTTGAAAGCGTTTTGATTGTGCCATGGGCGGCCATTTAGGTCTTTGATTAATAAAATGTCCATTGTAACAGAATATTTACTTCCGTGACATATGTAGATCTACTCTGTCTGCTTCATCTTATAGAAACTGCTACTAAATTTAACCTTTGATCTAGTCCATCTTTGCAAACTTTGAGTCTTCAGTAAAATATAAAGGGGTGAGCATAAGGTTGGCTGCAAAACATCTGCAATCCTGCATTGCCAGAGTTTTTATAGTTTTTAAATTTCCGTCAGTTGTTGCTTATATTTTTGTGTTTCAGTTTGTTTTTTTATTTCAGCTTAGTTTATTGTATGAGTAGCTTTTGTTTTATTTTAGTTAATGGTTTTAGTTTAGTCTTACTTTTCCATTATTATGAGGAAAGCATTTGTTTACAGATGTTGTAAAGGATAGGATGAAGCAGTGCATATCAAATGTGCTTTACAAAACCACTGTTTATTAAAAACATGGAACCAATACATTGTTGTGTTGTCTTCAGTCTTGATCACTTTCCTTGTGGGGAAACATTGAGAAAACTGCATAAAATACAATAAAAATTACACCAATATTATGTGCATCTCTGTTTTCTTTACCATTGTCTTATTGTTTAGTTTAAAATTAGTCATTGTTGGCTAGTTCTAGTTTTCATTCAGGGTCCCAAAGTGTAGAAATCCACCATTACCGGGTTTGAGGTTTGCATGAACACTGTGATGTAGAATAAAAGCTGTAAAAATCCACACATCAACAGGGAGCAGAGGTGGATAGTACTCAAGCACATTTACCTCTTTACACACACTTGAGTAATTTTCCAGAAAATACTTCTGAGAGTAGTTATGTTGCAGAGTACTTTTCACTCAGTTACATTTGTGATTTAAAAATGTATTTCTGCTCAGTTACATTTGGCCAGAGCTTGGTGGAAAAGAGTGAAAAAACTTGAAATGAACAAAAGAAAAAAAAATCAACTGAATATACAAAATGAACAAAATTATCATGGAAATTGACAAAACAAATAAACTAAGCAACAAAATGATCAAAAATTGAACAAAGCTGCAGCATGAGATCAACAAAATAATTCAGAAAATTAACAAAACTGAACAAAATAATCAAGTGCATTCTTAAATATACAACATAACAGCTGCACAATTTAATCAAGAAATTAAGTAACAAAGCACTATGCAGATGAGCAAAGAAATTAGAATAATTAAATAAAAAAACAAAAAAGCAATTAAAGCTCTAACAAAAAACAAATTAAGCAACAAAATAAGTAAGAGTGAACATATTAAGCAACAATTGTAGTAAAAAAGATAAGTTTTAAAAATGGACAAAATAAGCAACTAAATGAATAAAAATGGTCAAAATGATAAAGGAAATAATCAAAAAATTGTTAAAATACCTGTTTGAATGCTGTATATACTTTAATAATAATTTCCACATTATGAGGTTAGGCACTTCTTGAGTAGTATTATATGGGATACTTTTTATTCTTACTCAGGTACTTGTGTTTATAAGTACTCCTACTTCAACTTGAATCACTATACAGTAATTATATAAAAGTACTTTTACTTGAGAACTATATCTGTGTACTCGACACGTCACTGCCGGTGAGAACATCATCATCATCATAGTCAAGGTAAAATGTATGGTCCTGTCCTCGTGAGACAGGATCATTCTATATCTTTAAATTTGGATTTCAAGCACCAAGAGTCACCAGTCATCTTCATGCCAAAATTAACCCCACCCCCAGGACCAACTGGCAATATTCTTGAGTTGTATTATTTTTTTAAATCAGAAAATCAACCATTAAAAGTACTTTATTACATCTTTAAAGGAATCTCATGTCAAGTTTTGATCCCAGGTCAAATTGGTAATGATATGTGTTCCACGTGGTTCTGGAACAATGGAAGGATACAACACTAAGTGCAGACTTAAGAAGAAGCCCCCTGGAAAATAAAAAAAAACCCATCTAATTAGTACATCTTATTTTGTCAAGACCTATACAGAAGCTTAGAAAAGACATGTAAGTGGAACAGATATGCACGTTAGTAAAACTAGAAAGCACTGAGAGAACACAGACCTCCACCAAAGCAGCTCAGTTTCTCTTATTTATGAAAACCTACCATTGTCATTTGGACCTATGCTCATTTACCTCACTGCACCCAAAAGTACTGTAACATACTTAAATTTACTTGATCCTCATTACTGGATCGTTTGACCATAAAAACCTGCCATTAGCATTTGGATTCACATACCGGTACATATCATTATTAATTCAACAGTTATTCATGAAAAATATTTCAATAATGGTTTTCTTCTGGCTCTAGCTCCATAAATGTTCAAGATATATCAAATCTGTGGTCACATTACTGAATCAGCAGACATTCCGCTACAATTTGGTGTCAGTTTCATGTCTATAGCTTTATTTACTACCTTACAGTAGCTATTTTTCCTCAACTCCTGTAAGCATAAATAACTTGGATCACTATATCTTGAATATTGCGCATATCTGTATGAAACTTTGTAGTTTGATACAATCTGTTGTGGTCAGTTGTGTGTAGAGTAATCAGAAACAGTACTAATGTGAGAGTACTGTTACTTTATAATCATAGTGACTCAAGTATAAGTAGAAGGACTCATAAGAACAAGTAATTGAGTAAAAAAAACTCCTCAAGTGGGGAGTAACTTCATTGTGTAGTTTGTTACATTCATTTTTGTTCATTTTTTATTATTTGAATCATTTCCTCTATTTACTTCATTGTTTTGATCATTTTTGCTCAGTTTGTTACACATTTTGCTGATTTTTGTTCAGTTTGTTTGGTAATTTTGACCATTTTTGTTAATATACTTGATCGTTTTGTTCATTTTTGCACATTTTCCTGTGTACGTGTTGATTTTATTTTCAGTCACATCCGTTTCTTTCTTCTCCTTTTTTAAAAATTCATTTTACTCATTGTGCTGTGGCCAACTGTACCGGTAACTGAGTGAAACTAAAAAGTATTCTACAAAACAACTACTCTCTGAAGTACATTTTATGGAAAATATTACTCAAGTATATGTAACTGAGTGAATGTACTTGAGTAGTACTGTACCACCTCTGATTATGGTGTTAAACTATATTTTTTTGGCCAAATTTTCTGGGTGTTGTTTGTGGTGTTACAAGAACAAATGTTGAATTTAACCGTATCTCACATTGATGAAGAACCCTTTAAAAATCCTCTAGTGATCCAGATCACTCCCAGAATCTAATCAATTGGTCATTGTGCTATTTCTGACCTACCCTGAAAATTTCATCCAAATCTGGTGAGAACTTTTTGTGTTTTATTCAAAACAAACACACAGATAAATAAATAAATTAATTAACTAAAACTGAAAAAAACATAACCTCCTTGGCAGAGTTAAACATACAGTATGTGACGATTATGTATCAGAATAAGAATCAGTAGACTTTATTAATCCTTGGAGAGAAATTGAGTTGTCATAGCCACAACAAGAAATGAAGTTATAGGTGCAAAGCAAAATTATGAAACTACAAAGCTGTCAGAGCTTTGTACAGACCTCCGCCAAGGCAGCTCAGTCCCCCCATATTGTAGTTTACACCACAAACTATTAGTCCCAAAGATATTTTATTTTCATTATTAGATTCCATGACCATGAAAACCTATCCTTACCATACGGATTCACATTAATATTATTCCTAGTTCACCTATCTCGCAACAGTGAAGAATATTTTAAAAATTCCCTAGATTGCCCAAAAACTCCAAGTAACATTTTCAACTTATCTTGAAAATGTCATCAAAATTCTCTAATAACTTTTTGAGTAATGTTGCTAAATAACAGACAAGCAAACAAATGCTGGAAAAAATGTAACCTCCCTGACTGAGTGAAATATAAAAATATAGAATTTAAATAAAGTATACACCAGTAATTACAAAGAAATATAAAATTAATATATCCACTAGTATTACAGGTAAAGCAACAGGTGGTAAAGTGCTGTGGGTACAGTATGTTACATGATAATAAGCCTGTTGTCAGGTCAGTGAAATTTAATGGCAAACTTCATCCTCGCTTTGTGTTATCAAATTCATTTAATCTCTTCTACACCATCCAACCGCACACCCCATGCCTCTCTCCACACACTCATCAGGGACCATCATGCTTCCTTGTCTCCGCGCATCGTCTGCCTCTTCCTCGTCCCATCCAGCCCTGTCCCATACATTACTTTACAGCCCTGTCCAGACGACCTAAAGTGCCTGGGGCTGTCTCTGCATGCAACGGGAGCAACAAACTACCTTATAAAGACAGGTATTCACACTTAGCATGAAGTACTACTGCACAGTGTAAAAGCTGACACACGCACCGCTGAAATGATACAGTAAAAGTCACGGTTTTGAACAGACGCCATCGTGTGAGTATGTGCTCTCTGGTCAAGTTGCGGAGATGGCTAATGTAACTAATGCCGCCATCCTGTTCATGTTCACAGCTGCACAGTAAGTTTATGCGAAGATGAGTCCATGGGAGACACACCCACTTCTCCAGACTCACTATATTTATGTAGGTGTCTTTTTCCTGCAGTAATCTGAACTAATGAAGACTGTTTTGAATTCATTTGTCTGTGTGCAAGGGTCCACGTGTAAAGAGTTGATATGAAGTGATAACCATAGTTTGGCGATAAGTTAAGACACTATTAAAGAATTATTGCTCTGAGAATAGAGTTGAAAGTCAAGTCTGTATGTAATATATCAGTGTTGCCGTTTGTTTTCTCTCTCTGTCATTGCCCGGAACAGCAGTGATGGAAAACAAACACATCAGCACTTGGCACTCTGAACCCTTAAATTGCCCTCCCTCCAACCCTCCTTCTTTCTTTTTCCTCTTTCATCCTTCTCCCAGCAGTATGCTCATTCTGTTCTTTCTGGGGTCCCCTGGCTGTAGTACCAATAACTCACCCTGAGACACCAACACCCACACCATGCTCTCACTAACCTTTACAGAGTAGCTAAGACACAGCCAGAAAGTGGGAGAGACAGGGCAAATACTTTCTCTACCGCTCTCTCTGGGCCTCAGGCTGGAAAACAACAGAGGAAGATGGACTGGGGGGAGTGGCATCCAGTTCACCCCGGGCACTGGAGATGAAAATGGAGGAATGATTTGAGGTGCAAACGGAGAAGATATCATGCCAAGGAAGTGAGGGTTAAGGCTGTTAGATAGTGTGATAAGAGGCAGAGAGAGTGGGAAACACACAGCAGATGTAGAGAGATAGCTATGCCAGAGGGTGCCTGTGTGTCTCCACAATCGTCTGTGTGTCTGTCTATGGCGGATTTATGTGTTTGTTTGTGTCTTCATCCTCAACTCTGTCACTTCCGTAATGCATTCCATATTTTGTGCCGTCACCAGCCAGAGCCCATATTAGCTCCCTACAGCATGTCAAAGCTTCTTTTCTCTTCCCTTTCTCCACAGACTCGTCTATATATATATATATATATATACATATATATATATATACATATATTATAACCCCTATATGCTGACTTCTATAGAGGCAACATTTGCTTTTACAAAACAAACAAAAAAAAACATAGTAATTACAGAGGTATGTGATGCCTTAACTGCACACTCAGTCACAGTACGATCTTTTGGTTTGGCTACATCTGAGACCATAGCTGGAATTTAGAGAAGATATGTGGTCAGTTATTCAGGTATACTTTGTGCTGTACAATTATGTGGTTTTATTTGTTTTGGTGTAAACAGTCTCGTAAGATAACACTGTTGGACTGACTGCTGAATAGATGCCAGGAGCCCGCTAGATGGTAGAGGCCCTGATGAAATACACAGAGAAAAGAGTGAAATGTGAGGTGAAAGCATGAACTTAACTCTTCATAAAAGCTGAGGCAACAAGCAGCCAAAGTGGGTAATTGCTCCGTGAAAGCCACAAACCACAAGTCTCTTTTACTGTGCATCAGTTAACTTACTGTATTGTTACTCATTAAAAATTTGTAGGGAATTTGCATTTCAGAAAAAAAAAAAAACACCTGTACTATTACTTCATCTTGTAGAGGGCCACAAAATAGCTTTATTGTCTTTTGTCAGTGCAAAGCAGAGGAATAGTTTTTCCTTGTGTACAAGTTGTTAAACAATGTCTCTTGCACAAAGGAAAAATGATTTGCATAAAAATGATGCTTTATGCAAGTGCATACAAGTTAATACCTTCTGTCATTTCTGTATCATACTGTGATAACACAGTGCATATCACTAAATTCAGTTAAGTTTAATCCAAATGTAACAAAGCAATTATAATCAAACATAGGTCCAGGTGACATCCTTCCAACACCAGATCATGTTGGGTGTCTTGACACATCTTACGTGGACACAACGCAACACATACACAAGACATAATGCAGGGGCTGTAACTTAATAAGTGCAGGGCCCAGAAGCAAATTAATCTAAAAAATTATTTTGCCATGAACCTAAATCAGCAAACAGCACACTTGAACAAGCCACATGTGATGGCTTCAGAATCTCCAGATTGCAAAACTAAACGATGACAAACTTATGTGAGTATTTGTATGGTCACTTATATGAGGTGTCAGTAATGACTGTAGATGAGGGAGGCTGCTGTGGTTTGAGTTCACTTACTGTACGTTCCACCTCGACTGCCTGATGTGTATGTATGGGCATGGTTTATCAGAAAAACGGAGTGCTGCATAACAAAGGGAGTGTTTGGAGAATGGGTATGCACTGTATTGTTGTAAATGAGTGTGACTGAGAGGTTAGATACCATATGGCAATGAAGTCATCTGGCCTGGCCCTTCTCTGGAAGCCCCACCCGAGCCCCAGTGAGAGACACAGGGCGCTGAGACTAAGGCAAAAACAATTTTTAATCGATTATGATAACCACCATCTAAATCAAGTCCCCACCGCTCTCCTTTCCTCCCCTGTTCCACTCCTCCTCCACTCCTTCACCTCTCCCACTCTCATTTATTCCACCCCACCCCAGGGTATTCTGCTTTCTTGGCAGAACACCGGAGCAAGACACCTGCAACCCCCCCCCATCACACATATTCACACACACATAAATGCACAATGATCACACATGAAATGCAACTCTCTCAATCAGTCAGACACAAGACAGTATTCATAGACATTGCAACATGTGTGTGTGTGTGTGTGTGTGTGTAGTGCACACTGTTTACTCTTGAGAGTCTCTTAACTCTATTCCAAGATGTGGATTTGTACACGTGTATAGTTTATATCAGCACATCAGGACCAGGCTACATAATACTTTTTTGCAGTTTTTTCTTTTTAAATAATTCACGCAGATAACACATTCAGACAAATAAGTGCTGAACTACCTCTGCTTTAACATTTGAAACACATCTTATTCTGCCTTCCAGCATATCAAAAAATCAACCGGAGAGACAAAAGGGATTTTCCATCATAAATTATCATCTCTTTTTTTCTCAGTGGCCACTCTTTGCCCTGGTTGCTCTTTCTTTCTGCTAGCTCCCATTAACTGTGTTTATCTTTTACACTCCTTTTTACATTGACTTTCTGCTTTTTCTACACCTTACCATTCTCATAGGCACTGATGGATGCCTGGATTTTTAAACTTGACCCTAAGCTGTCAAGTAATGTCAGATTTACCATTTACAGCCTACAGAGAATGTAACCTGATCACATTAATATCTGTGGTTGCAGGTGTCTACAGAAGTAGGTGGACATTGGGGGAAAAAAGATGGTTCTTGATTTTATTTGCAACATTCAATCCAACTCTTACATTGCAGAAATGTAAAAGACTGAGATATAATCCAGTTTCCTCTCAGGATTCAATAATAATTCAAAGTGTGATAAGCACCATGCCACAGCTGCATTACCCCCC